>JASSUY010039480.1:0-25105 GCA_032466535.1 Forpus xanthops | reverse complement strand
GGTCAGGCAGGATTTCCCCTTAGTGAAGCCATGCTGGCTGTCACCCAGCACCTTGTTGTTTTTCATGTGCCTCAGCAGCATGCCTTCCAGGAGAATCCGCTCCAAGATTTTGCCAGGCACAGAGGTGAGACTGACTGGTCTGTAGTTCCCTGGCTCGTCCATTTTCCCCTTCTTGAAAATGGGGGTTATATTTCCCTTTTTCCAGTTGTCGGGAGCTTCATCTGACTGCCATGATTCCTCTGAAGTAAGAAGGTAAGAACAGGATTGAAGGTGGCTGAAGCGACAGAAACCTTGGCACCTGAACATGCCGGGAGAGGCAGCAAATTTTGTCAAGTTTCACTTTGAAATTTGCTTTCTGTCTGGCTCCTGGGTTTACAGGTACAGTAGAGGAGGTGGCTACTCTGTCACACTTCTCCTGTTGTATATGAGCAAATCCTGAGTCTCACAGAAGATTTTAGGTCATTCCTAAATGGCACATTTCTGATAGAAATGTTTCATGGCCACAAAAATGTTCCTGGTCTTGTTAATGTCATCTTATGTCTCCATTTAAAACCATGTGAACAAAAGCAATTGCTAAAACTGGATTAAGAAATTAATTTTCACCGTGTATGTAAATTCTTTCCAATGCACTTCATTCTCCTGCTTTTAGTTCACAGTTTTTGAGCAATGAACTTTCATGAATATTCAAACCTAAAATGGAGTATGTGTGGCTGGAGTGTTTTGAGTTGACTCTGGGAGTTCTTGATATCCTGGTAAAGCCTCCTTAAATCAACAGATGCCCCCGCTTGCACTTACTGCAGAGGACACTCTCCCTGTCATTTGGTGTGGTTATGCAGATTCCAGGACAGCAAGACCAGACTTTGCTAGATGCTACAGCAACCTCTGGTGGCCATTGTAGTAGGAACTATGAGAGGAGATCTTTGAAACTGGAGGCAGTGGCTGTTTGATACAAATTTTTATAGTAACTAAAATGTCAGCACTTTATAGGACAGCTGTCAGTGTAAATAAGGCCAGATTGAGAAGCTTTTAGAAGAATAATTTCAAATTGTTGGCAATCAGCATATTCTCAAAGTGTATCTAATTTCAGACCAGACTGAGAGTTTTGGAAGCAGTTGCATTTTTTAGGCTCTTTGGAGAAAATACAGCACGTGTTACCTTCCCCTTGGCAGTATTCAGAAAAAGGCGAAAAGCAAATGAAGTTGCCAGCCATATGTTTGCTCAAGGAGAACCTTCACAGCTTGTCAGTGGGTTACATGAATTAAGTAGTTGAAGAAAAACCATTAAGAGAAAGACATACAAATAAAATGCACTATATTAAAACCAGGGAAGGAAATTATGTATAAATAGAGTGATACTTATATTTAGAGATGAGAGCAATTACTTTCATCTTGCCAGATGAGATTTCCAGACCCATGTCTGTTTTACAGCTTCTTATTGAAGAAGCAGAATCCTTCAAGAGGAAAGTTCTTTAAGGAGTACTTTGAAAATGTTTTTCATCTTTTACCAGTTTGAAAAAAGGAAAATTTCCTGTGCTGGTGACATGAGAAGGTTTCTCCAAAATAAGGTCTTGCCATGATGGTGGGCTTCATTACTTCAGATACGGAACCACTAAACTGATGAAACACGCTGTGAGCGTGAGCCTTAATTTCTCACTTTTGAGGCTTATTGATGCTGATTGTAAGAACCAGTGGTTAACATATTTAAAGGTGACCTGAAGGTCTGTGGGTACTCCTTGAAGGCTGCTGTGCTTTCGCAGAAGCTTCCTAACTCTAGATAAGAATTTCACAGCAGGAAGACTGCTTTGGGTTGACTTACCTGTAAGAATCACATGTTCAAGACTGCAATCTTCTCTGTGTTTAGCTAGCAGATGTGAATGGGGTGATTGAGGAGGAGTTCACCATGGCACGGCTTTACATCAGCAAGATGAAGTCTGAGGTGAAGTCTCTGGTGAACCGCAGCAAGCAGTTGGAGAGTGCCCAGATAGACTCCAACAGGAAGATGAATGCCAGCGAGAGGGAACTTGCAGCTTGCCAGCTCCTTATTTCACAAGTATGTTTGCTCCTTCCTTGTCCCTTTCCAGCAAAGTTTGATGACTTTCTCAGCCTTCTTCCTCAAGAAATATGTGTGCCAAGATTGAGAAATGAGACTTCAAGGAGCAGAGTGGTATTTCTCATGTCTGTTTTGTTGGGTTTTTCTCTCTTCTCCTATTCCTCCCCCTCAGTGTTTTGCAGCACATTCTGTGGCAAAATCATGTCCTGCTGTAGATCTCAAAATGTATTCTAGGGCATAATACTGAAAATCCAGCTTGAGTGATTTCCTCAGCATGAATTTGTATCTTATGCCTTCACTTAAAAACAGCCTGAGAAAGGAAGCAGTGATTGGTTCACTGTAAAAACATTTGGAGACCCCCCTGTATTTGGTCTGTTAGCATGCTACCAAAATAAGTAGGTAGCAATATATCCAAATGGTAGGAGGGCTTTACAGAGGGTCGCAGTTACAAACGTTGATACTTTCTGCAGCTTCTTGCATGCGAAGGGGCTAGCCGTTTTGACATGCTTAGTTGATTTGACGTGGCCATGTGAAGGTGAGAACACAATACAGTTTACTGTATTTCATTTACTACCAGTTAATCTAAGTAAGCTTGGAGCAAGGATAACCTCTTGTCTTGCAGCAGAATGTCTTTACTAAGTTCTACCTAATAAAGCTGTAGCTGGAAGCATGCTTCTTAGTATAAAGAGAGGCTAGAGCCCTGAGGGTATTGGCTGTCCAAAAATGTTAAGTAAAAAAATATACTTTTCATCCTGTCTTAAAGTAGACTCTGGGCTGTCATGGCCACTGAAAGAAGTCATCCTGCCAAAATGTGCTGCTCACTTTCCTTGGGAACTTGCGTTAGTAATACAGATTAAGGCTTGACTTGCAAATCAGCTGTTTACATGCTTCCATTGGCAGGAAGGGAGCAGGAACACAGAGCCTGGTAATAAAGGTCTCAGCGGCAGGCAGTGGGACAGCCACTTTCAGCCCTTGTGCTGGCTTAAACTAACCTGATGAAGGAATGAATGGAAGGCAGCCCAGGTGCCTCTGTGGGGTTGGTGTTTGTGTCCTTACACTATAGTCACTCAAATCACAGAAAACTTCAGAGCTTGTCACAGGCATGACCTAACTGTTGTCCTCAGTACCTATTTACAGACAGGAGACTGGAGGTTTAGGATTTGAGAGATGATTATTCAGGTACTGCATGCTCACATGGTGAGGGAACCAAGCAGAAATACTCTTAAGGAGGTGACCACCTTGTCTTGTCACTTTGGAGGTTCTGCATCTAAGTGCTTATTGTGGCCTGTCTGTGTTTAAAACTGAAAAGAAGCCAGGTGGTGTTATGCTTAAAATGCACATTATCTATAAAGACACCAAGGAAAGAAAAGGTTTAAAAGAAAGAAAAAGAAAGGAAATAAAAGCTGCAACACAGCTAAGAAAGAGCTTAAAAAGATCAAGCTTGGCAAGCCTCAGTCCTCAGGTTCAAAACTGGTGGCTTGTTACTGCCAATGGCAATGCCATATCACAGGATTACACAGATACAGTGTTCAGCTGATCCATAAAATGGTGCATCACCACTGTGTGCCATACCAACAGTCTCTGTTTCAGGGCCAGAACATCTGGAGCCAAGCTGGGAGGTGGACAAGTTTCATGTCAGATTTAGGAATCTATTGAAGGACCTCCTGCTCCTCCTGCCCAAAGCATGCAAATCAGGCATGCACCTTTCCCTTCCTGGAGACCTTAATGCCAGGAGGGTCTGAATGAATGGTTTTAGTTCCTGTTAGGGATTGCTCCTCTCTAAGTCAGATCTTCACAGTAGCACCAAACCAGAGGTCTCATCTCCTCTCTACCACAGTGAAGGACCTCTGCTTAAGTGTCCTTATTAACAGGATGTTGTGGTGTAAACCTCTCAGGCAGTTTGCTCACTCACTCCCCCCTCTTCCCCGCCCCCCCCCCCCCCCCCAGCTCCTAGGGGGATGGGGAGAAGAATCAAAAAAATGCAGTTCCCACAGGTTGAGATAAGAACAATTTAGTAACTAAGGTATAACATAAATCACTACTGCTACCACCAATGGTAATACAAGAGAAATACAAAGAAAGAGAATACAGCTGCTTACCACCCAGTACCAAGCCCAACCCAGCAGCAAACCCCCACCCCTTCTGGGTCTCTGCCCTCCATTTTTTTACATCCTGGGCATGACATGTTGTGGTACAGAATACCTCTTTGGTCAGTCCTGTCTCTGCTTCTTCCTGGCTTCCCCTCCTCCCTGGCAGAGCATGAGACTCAGAAAGACCTTGGTAAGACCAAAACATTACCAAGCAGTAACTGAAAACACTGGTGTTATCAGTGCTGTTCCCAGAACAAAGGTCGAAAACACAGTGCTGCACCAGCTACCAAGAAAAAGAAAAATGACTGCTACTGCTGAACCCAGGACATAGGATGTAATAATTTACAGATAAGTTTAGCCCCAAATTAGAAATTTTTAATTCAATTTTTGGAGTTTTCACTATGTTCTCCACTGTTTTCTATTTAAATATGAGCCCTTCTAGTTCAAAAGCATGTTAGGCAGAAAGAAACTGCCATGATGCCTAGGGCAAGTCAATCTGAGCTTCTGCAGGTCGAAGCATCCAAAAGTCACCTCAAAAGCCTGGTGCTCAGCTGGTTTTATTGAACTACTGCTGTTTGTTTTAACACCAAGTCATGAGCTTCCCATGATGTTTCCCATGACGTTTCAGAATTGCTACCTGTGCTATTTGATATATGTCTTGGGCTACTGAGTGTGACCTTTAAAAATGCAGCCTGTTTTGGTTCTGTTAGCTGTTTCTAAGATCTTCTGCTGTGTTTTCTCCTAGTCATCAGCTCTGGATATGGAGAGCTTTCTCTTTTTCCTCTCTTACATAGGACAGTACCTTAATTCCTCGGTAACAAACTGTGGTACTTGCATCTCATTGCTATTCACTTTGTCTTTAAAGCATGAAGCAAAGATCAAGTCCCTTACAGACTACATGCAAAATATGGAGCAGAAGAGGAGGCAGCTGGAAGAGTCACAGGACTCTCTCAATGAAGAGCTTGCCAAGTTGCGTGCTCAAGGTACTGCATTTGGTCTTGTGGTCATCATTTCTTTTATATCTTAGAAAATTCAGTATTGTCTAAGGTACCATACATGCAGTAGTTCAACAACATTTTATTGTCTATTTATTATTTTGTGATGAAGACAAAATTGTGATTCAGAATATCTAAGATATTGCAGTTCCTTGTAGTAAATTGCACTTCAGATAAAACCAGAATTATTCCTTCCAGCCTAGTCCATTCACAAAATACAGAAAAACTTAATTTCTCAAAAGAATCAAAAACTTAATAGCAAGAGCTTCACCTTGATGATGTGAGAAATTTAAAAATCAAAACCAAGAAAACCTAAAACACAACTAAGTACTTTAGTCAGACAGCACCAATCATTCTTGCTAAGTCTGTTCTCTAAAATTCTCGGTTATCCATCTAATTTCAGTTGACCCTCTGGCAAAATGCCCTTCCCTGTTCAAAAGTAAGCTGTTTCACTTAGGGTCAAGTAAAAGGTCTGTCTTTCCTAGCTCCTATGTAGGATCCAGCTGACTTCTTTTTAAGAACTGCTGTTTTTTCCCCTTCTGATTTAGTGTGGAAGATGATGTGTATAAAAAGCATTTCTTGTGGCATTGCTAAGGTTCTGGTTTATGTAAAATTACAGTGTGACCTTAACATTATTCTGGATATCTGCACAAGGGATATTCTCTGACTCCAGGAGCAGCAGGTGGTGATATGACTTTCTTTTAAATACCTCCTACATTTTTAGAATAGATTTTTAATTCCATGTCCTAATCTTCCTACTGCACTCATAAGACCTGGTTCTAGAGGCACCATTTCCCAGCAGAAAGTGAAAAGGGCAAGGGGGATTGCAATAAGTAGGCTTATAAAGAGGAAGAGTAGGTTGGAAAGGTTTGGGGTGGATTGAAAAAAATGTGTCTTGTTAGTAAAGGAGAAGGGGATTTGGGCAGTATGGTCACAGCTTGGGTACTGCAAACCATGTCTGTTTATGACCCTCCAAAGCTGTGTGCCCTGATCCCCCTGCCAAAAGAGGAACTCTTTACTTTGTGAGTTTTTTTTTTTTAAATGGCTCAACATAGCATGTCCTGGAACTGTGCAGTTAATTCTCAACTGTTTTCAACTTTAAACAGAAAAGATGCATGAAGTCAGTTTCAAGGATAAGGAGAAAGAACATCTGACCCGGCTTCAGGATGCAGAGGAGATGAAGGTAGTATGTCATGCTGCAATTTTAGAGGGCATTTCTCAGTGCGATCCTTCATTAAGCTGATAATCAGGATGTAATTTTGTCTTCCTGTGCCCGTTACGTGCTTCTAGAAAACACTTCCAGCTTCTGTCAGAGCTGACAGCCTCAGTTAGAAAACTTGAACTTACGTAACTGAGCAACCTTCACAATGTGAAATCAGAGAACTTGCTAGTGTTGAGGTTGTTGACCAGATGATGGAAAAAAGTAAGTCATAGTCTGAACATCTTGGGATGTGAGTGCATCAGTTTTTAAGATGAGCCAGTTCCAAAGGGTAGAGAGGTTCAGTGGACCGTGTTTGCTGTATTGAAGATGCCTGGGCTCCTTAGATCACACAAACGAAGTTCCAAATTATAATACCCAGTATATTGCATATGTAGTTGAAAACAGTTCTGTTATATATGATTGAAAAATTATACTGATTCACCTCTATGTTACTCTAAATTTTGCCAGTGGGAGTCTGCTGAAAGTCAATTTGATAAGTAGCAAATAAGGATACTGGGGTTAGTATAATTCAGGTACTAAAAAAAAAGAGGCCACTTTCCTAAATAATCTGTCAAGAATCCTAGCTATCTCCTAGAAATAATAATGAAATATAAACCCGTTTTCTGATATCTGCTTCTTCCTTTGGAATGCAATGAAATGTTAATCTGTAACGTGTGAGTTGTATTTCTAATGGAGTCCCAAATTGAAAGAAAAGTACAATTTTACAAGGATAGCGATACAGGTTTGTCAGCTGTCTGTAGCACTTTCACCTTTTTTAAGTTTTTTAAGTATAAAAACTTAAAGTTAGTAAGAGTTGTACAGTTATTCTTTACACTTGGAAGAAAAAATACAAATCTTTTATTAGCAACCTAAAGAGATGTATTGAGTTTTTCTTACTACTTGAGATATATGTATTCATAGAATTTAAATAACAGGGCTGTGGATAAACAATTATCAGAAAGAGAGAGAGGGGAATGAGTTTTACTTCTATCACAGGTATAGCTGTACATATATTTACTTGCTGAATAAACACATGAAATAGAGGACTGGTAAAAACTGTCATTCTTGGCACTTGATATAAGACCCTGGCATGCACAGGGTAGGTTTTTTTCAAGAAAATTAGTAGAAATTGGTGTACATCTGTTGCTAAAAACTGTCTGAGTTAAATGCTTGGATGAGTAGAAGTGCAGATTTAAGATATATCAGGCAGATTCCTGAATTAACCTGACTTGATAAACCGCACTCAAATTCAGAAAGATAGGTTGATTCAGCTGACATGGAAGCTTAGCTGTGATACTTGATTTCTGTTTCATGTGTGTCTCTGGGTTTTGTACTCTACAGAAGGCCCTGGAGCAGCAGATGGAGAGTCACAGGGAAGCCCACCAGAAGCAGCTGTCCAGGCTGAGGGATGAAATTGAAGAGAAGCAGAAAATAATTGACGAAATCAGAGAGTATGTTCACTTGCTCTATTGCTTTTTCTTTTCCTGTCTGTTTTGTGATACTGTAGGGATGTTTTTTTGGTTGTTTTTTTTTTTTTTTTAATTAGTTTTAACTGATGTCGATGTATTTCAGTGTCTTACAGAAAGTACTGTTTTCATTCATTCAACAGACAACTCTCTAATTATTTTGCATTATTTTAATAACTATAGTGCCTGGTTTTTTATTATGGAGCTTTAACAAGTCCATAAAATTATCGAGAGAAAAGCAGAATAATGTAGATAAGAGAAACTTTGAAGAGAACAGATTTTAAAATATGAAGGTTTTTAGGGCTTCATATAAGAACGAGTCCAGCCACAGGCTTTGAGAATCCGGGTGACCCAAATATGTGTAATTTTCACACTCTTAATAGTTCTTCCTGACACAGCAATGTAACTCTGTTATTCAGATACTCCAGTACTTGAGAAGTTGTGTTCTTTGCTCCTGTACTCTTCTTTTTGTCAGTGATCATAAAATCTGGGCAATCGTAATGTGTATTATTCTTTCTTTTACCACATTTATTATGTGGCCAAAGACTAATAATAAAATAAGAAACATGGGAAAGCAGGACAGAAAAATGGCAAGAACAGTTTATGTCCTTTATGATAAAGGAAGCAAGACACTGAATTTAATTCCCCAACACTTTTAAATATTGTTCTTCAGAATCTTTTTGCCTCATTTCTTTCCATTTTTTTCCTTCCTCTGTCTAAACCCATTTTTTAAATGTAGATTTACCATGCTTGTTCATGGGGTTCAGGGCTGAGCTGTACTGACTTTTTCTTTTGTGTTCTAGTATGAATCAGAAGCTTCAATTGGAACAAGAGAAACTAAGTGCTGATTATGATAAATTAAAAACTGAGGACCAGGAAAGGGAAATGAAACTGGAAAAGCTTATGTAAGTCAACAGTTTTCTCATCTGGTGTCCTTAAATATTGTATCTCTTAATGTGTCTAAGGGAGATGTGCTAGAAAGAGGCATTTGTGTTGAAATATTCACACTGAAATGATCATTTCAGTAAAAAAGCCAGCATGCAGTGCTAATAAGTGATTATGAACTACTCCATGTTTTTATATCACAGGCTTTTCAATAGTGGGCTCTGTACTTGCCAAAAAAATTTTTTTAGAGATCTTATTTTTATGAAATATCATAGCAATCCCTCATTCCTTAATGCACAGCAAAAACAGGTAAGAAAGAAGTTGTGAAGTGGGTTTTTGGAGTTTTGTTTTCTAAGTAATAAATTGGATGCTAGAGTAAAGCCTTTTCTGGAAATGAGAAAGAAAAATTTCATGCATGGACATAAAATATAGAGATGATGGCTCAGCCATTCTGTTTGAGAAAGCTACATATTTGGGACAGTCAAAAAGCGTAATTACAGATGCAAATGGATGTACAGTTTGCTTATATCTGCAGATGTTCTGCTTAAAATGTTGATTGATTCTTTTCTGTTTATACAATTTCAGCATTTTTTATTTGTATTCAATGTTGTGATCTTTCTAGACTGCTTAATGATAAAAGGGAACAAGCAAGAGAAGATCTTAAGGGGCTGGAGGAAACAGTGGTATGTCTTAATTACACTTTATTGAGCTTTTTTTCCTCTAAGTCTTCATCACTGATGTGTTGAGGGAGGTGATTCTGTCCCTCTACTATGATCTGGTGAAACCCCACCTGGAGTCATCATTACAGGAAAGATACAGACATGTTGGAGAGGGTCCAGAGGAGGACCACAAAAAATGATCAGAGGGATGGAGCACCTGTCCTGTGAGGGAAGGCTGAGCGACCTGAGAGAGTTGGGGATGTTCATTTATTTAAGTTTATTTAAATTCCAGTCTGTGAATGGATAAGTATAAAATGAGAAAGTTAAGGTTGCTCTTACCAACTCTGGAAAAACAGTTCCCTTCAGTATGGCTTTGGTGCATATGGGGTTGAGGTGACTGAACTGCCTAGCCACATAATTTCCTTCCCTGCACATGGATTAGTGCTTCCCTCCTACTGGGAGTAGTAGGGGCAGGGTTTCCACTTCTTGTGTCACACCTCCAAACTGGAGTAAGGTTATTATGTTGCTGAGCCTGAGAAGTTGGTGCATGTAAAAAAAGGAACATGGAAAGCCTGGGTTTTTGCCATAAACGTAAAAAGCACTTAAACATCTTAAGTGCACTTAAACATCCTAAGTGCCTGTGAGTAAGCATTCAGAGCAGGCTAATGCATTTGCTAGATAACAAATCCAGAACTCTTTTACATATTATTGACTCAAATCTGAGGAGAATTTTTACTCCAGCCTATCTACTAGCTCCTATAACTAGATCTTAAATAGGTTTACGCCTTTTTTTTTTTTTTTGTTACTATTATTTTGGTTCCAGGCAAGAGAACTTCAGACTCTCCACAACCTTCGCAAACTGTTCGTCCAAGATCTTACCACGCGCGTTAAAAAAGTAAGACTATATATATTCTTTTAAACCAAAGTCTTTTTTGTAGTATTCTTGTGATTTGATGGAAGCTTTTAGCGCATATTGTTACCAAAAAGGATATTGTCCTTTTCAGTAATAGTGAGTAATAAGATTAAAATTTTGTGATGTTTATTAGCTTTTATTTGGTCCTAATTTGTTCATGACAAGTCTTGGTGGTTAAGTGAAATGAATCAGTCCAATTCAGCTCAGTTACAAAGTTCTCAAAGCTGGTATTAATGGCTACCAGAAATTATTCAATGTAACTTGCACTAATGCTACCCTGAGTGCTGTGGCCCTTTCTTTCTTTAGGCTTGTGATTAGTCAGCCTTTCCCTGGCAAAACCCTTATTTGACAGAAATTAATGTATTTTTAACTTCTGAAGAAGTCTGAAGCTGCATAAATAGACAAAGGCTTCACAATGGTTTTCAGTCTTTTAGAGTAGTTTTGGGGAAGAGTTTTTATACCTTTTTTTTAGGGTTGAAAACCCATATTACATTAAAACTTCTACAAGGGGAGGGAAAAAAAAAAACAAAAGGAGGGAAAATGGGGGGTTTCTCCACTAAAATCTAGGATTTTCCAGTTCAGGATTCCTCAGTAATTGTTCAGTAAGAAGAGTTGATTTTCTGTGTAGTGGGGAAAGTGGCTTTTAAATATCAAATGAGCAGGTAAAATAAATTCTTTTTAATTTGGGGCTCTGGAGGGCTTTTCTGCCTTAGGGAAGCTTAAAGTTACAAAAGACGATCTTCGTTTTGGTTTCTTCCTGTGCAGAGTGTTGAACTCGATAGCGATGACGGAGGTGGAAGTGCTGCTCAGAAGCAGAAAATTTCCTTTCTTGAGAACAACCTGGAACAGCTTACAAAGGTTCACAAACAGGTAGGGCTCTGCATCCTTCCTTCCCTCTCTCCTTCCCTCCCACCATCCTTCCGTCACCCAAAAATATACTTTTTTCTGTTTAAAGGGGTATTTTTTGAATGTACTGTTTGAGGAAATGATACCTACAGTTCTCAACTAAAATTCTTGGCATTAGAAGTTGGTGTGAGAGTGCTCTTCCCACTACTTGTACTTCTTATGAATGTGTTAAATGCTTAATTTTTTTTCTGTGAAAATAGACTCTAGTAGTTTTGCCAAGACTAATTGTCACCATATTGGTGTAATGCATAAACAATAGAATAATGTGTTTGTTATTACCTTATGTACTGGTTTCTAGATGAATTGTATATCCGCAGTTTTGACTTCTGGTCTAAAGCTGCTTAGAGGTACTCTTGGAGGTGACTTGAGGGAAGTCAACCAGCAAAGTATGAGAGCAAAGAAACAGGTTTTCTATGCAGCTTAAAGGCTAGTGCCTCCCCAGAATACTGAGATTGGTGGTTTCTGGGCAAGACTATTTCTGTCTCCTCCCTCTTTCATGTTGTGCCTGTTTCCTTTGAATACAGCTGTTCAGAGAGATGAGGGCAATGGAGAGCTCTTCAAGGGTGGTGAGGCACTGGAATGGGTTGCCCAGGGAAGTTGTGAATTCTCCATCGCTGCTGGTGTTCAAGGCCAGGTTGGACATAGCCTTGGGTGGCATGGTTTAGTGGGAGGTGTCCCTGCCCATAGCAGGGGGTTTGAACTAGATGATCTTAAGGTCCTTTCCAACCCTAACTATTCTATGATTCTATGATTCAACCTACATAACCACCGTGCAAATGTGGGCTGGAGGGTATGTGTAGTAGGCAAGTGTTTTGGGTATACACCAAGGAAAGAGCCTTCTCTCTGCTTACCAGCAGTGTGTACGTATTAATGTGTATACGTGTGTGTACATATATATATATATGCATATCTCAGTAGCACCTTGTTAGATACAAATGGATTATTTCATCCAGTAAGTATGCTTCCACCTTCCTCTTAGGTTTTACTATTTTTTAACTGTATCCCCCACTGGTTGGGTGCAGAGCACAAAATAGTAAAGATGATTTTGATTTCTTTTTTTAATAGTGACAAAACATTCTCCGGAGCAGTTTTCTCAAACTGTTATTAGTGACACACAGTGCTCTCCATGATTTGCTTTATTTATTCTTGTGGAAGTGCTAAAAGAGCAAGCAGTGCAGGACCATGACAAGTGTCCACTGAGGTTCAGTACTTTGAAATTCCCAGGGAACAGATGGTTTAAAGACCTAGTTTCTAAATGTGGAAACTGGGACATCTTAGGAGTGTTTTTCCTTTTACTGTTCTGCCTTTTTTGCGCTCAGTTCACACATTTGCTGGGTTTTCAGATACAGATTTTTAAAGTTCTCATTAGCGTATATTTACTCAAAACCAAATAGGAGTCCACATTTTGTAATAAATGTAGATAGAAAAGTGACATTGGACTTGACCTGAATGTGGTATCATCTTGCTGTTATTTAGTATTATAACTATTCAGTAGAACAAGGCTTTCAGCACTTGCAGAAAAACACACATTGTGACAATTCATTATTTTTTTTTTGGCTTAGCTTGTGTTGTCCTTCTGGCACTAAGCCCGGACTAGCAGGTGTAAAACATTTTGATTTGTCAAACAATGTGTGAGTGTTAGTACATGCTGTTGCTTTACCCTGTTATTAGTGTGGTAGTTAAACCACGTTCTTCCCTTCACACCAGACAAGTGAGAATCACTCCTTTTGAACAGTTTTCTGCTGACTTCTGGTAGTGGTATAATCTGTTCAGTAGAAAATATATTAGATTTTCTAACTGCATCAGGTTTTTATTTATCGAAAAAAATCAATTCTCTCTCTTGGCTGTTGTTGCATGTAAAGTTAGAGCTTACTCTGATAATTGATAGACATTGCTCAGGTTTGTATTTAATTAAGGAAGTCCATTAATTCAAAGTTGCATATAATCACATTTACAGCTCTCTAGGCCTTAAAGTAGTTTCTTAGCAATGTTTGAGGCATCAAAGTTTCCAATTTTCTTATACACATGAATAAGGAACAAGTAGGTAAGAATACCATAACCACTGGAGACGATGAATTTTTCATGATATCCAGTGTTGTCTGTTAAGATCTATTTAAGCATTACTGTTTTGAAATAACAAGGTGGTCACCTATTTCTGAAATGCTGGACATTTCCATGTTCTGAAAAAGCACAGGCTTTCTGCTGCAGTTGCTCTTAAAGTCTGGAAAAGCAGGTGCAGTAGCAGAGTGCCCTGCAGTAGCAGAGTTTATCTTGGAGCCCTCACCCTCTGAGATCAGATCTGTGAAATTCTGTTGAATGGAATAAACTCATTTGTTCTTATATCTTTCTGAAAAATTTAATACCATGCCTCACATAGACAAATGAACTGCATGATTAAAAATAAGTTTTCCTTTGACATAAGTTTTTTACAGTTGTTTCTGGAAGAAACTTGTTTTACTCGCAGTGTATCAGGTGTGAAAAGGAATCTGTGTGTTTTCTGTCTCTCCTTGTAAGGCAACCTTTCCCACAGGCTATTTTTGAAACTTCTCTTCTTGCAGTTGGTACGTGATAATGCAGATCTTCGTTGCGAGCTTCCTAAGCTGGAAAAACGACTTAGAGCTACGGCAGAGAGAGTTAAGGCCCTGGAGAGTGCACTGAAGGAGGCCAAGGAGAACGCCATGCGAGACCGCAAGCGGTACCAGCAGGAGGTAGATCGCATTAAGGAAGCTGTGAGAGCCAAAAACATGGCACGGAGAGCACACTCTGCTCAAATTGGTAAGGATATTGAGCTAAAGAGTTGGTGGTTGCTCACGTACTTCATGGTTGTTCTGTTTGCTCATGTTTAAATAGAAAGAGCTTTGAAAGCAGCAGTCTAGGGCACACCACAGGATCCGCTTCTCCTCTGTTGCACAGGAATCTTCAAAGACTTCACTTTTTAATAGAATCTGCCCCACCTAAGGTTTAAAACGCCTCTGCTATTTAACTCAGTAAATAAATGGCATAATGTGTCTTATGTGCCCTTCTAGTGACCTGAAAACTTGTCTCTTTAGATTAGTCTCTCACTTTCTTCTTCCTCCCCCACATAATCTCCTTCTGCTTTCATTCTTTCCTTGCCTTTTGGAACCTTGTCTCTTCCTCTGTTTTCCCTGATTACTCCTCCTTGTGATTTAATTTAGTTCTTGAAGAGTGAAATAACCTATATAATTGAGATGCTTGATACATCTTTGTGGTGCAATCTGAATGCATGCATACAATCAAATGGTGCTCAAGATGGGGCAGTTTTTTAAGTGATATTTTAGAATTGCTGAAGTAGAAGGATAATGTTTTGGATAGTTTAAGACTAGCGTTTTAAAACCTGAAAGAGAATTAGGCAGCACACAGTATTTCCTGCTGTATGCTGCCTCTTGTAGAAACTCTTTGAGAACTTTTTCTCAGCATCTTCTGGAATGATGTTGAGACCTCACTTGGAGTATTGTGTGCAGTTCTGGTATCCTCAATATAAAAAGGACATGGAACTGTTTGAACGTATCCAGAGGAGGCCATGAGGATGATCAGGGGACTGGAGCACCTTCTGTATGAAGTTAGAATGAGAAAGTTGGGGCTGTTCAGCTTGGAGAAGAGAAGGCTGCATGGAGACCTCATAGCAGCCTTCCAATATCTGAGGGGGCCTATAGAGATGCTGGGGAGGGACTCTTCATGAGGGACTGTAGTGTTAGGACAATGGGTGACGGGTTCATACTTAAACAGGGGAAGTTTAGACTGGATCTGAGGAAGAAATTCTTTTCTGTAAGGGTGGTGAGGCACTGGAATGCATTGCCCAGGGAAGTTGTGAATGTTCCATTGTTGGCAGTGTTCAAGGCCAGGTTGGACATAGCCTTGGGTGGCATGGTTTAGTGGGAGGTGTCCCTGCCCATGGCAGGGAGGTTGGAACTAGATGATCTTGAGGTCCTTTCCAACCCTAACTATTCTATGATTCTATGATATAAATAGTCAAATTGAGCATAGAAGGTACCTCACTGACCACCAAGTGGGTCCTGACTTCCATCTGCTGTATAGACAGTCCATAATCTTTGCAGAGACAGGGGCATGCATGGGAAGGGAAAATGGCCCTGTCACAAGCAGTAAATGAATGTATTTCTTATTGGCCAAGGTAAGGGAATGCTGTGTTCCACAGAGTTAGATTACAGACAACTGTGCCAAGCACAGCTCCTTGTTTGGAAACAATGTAGTTTGTACTAGAAGAGAGGTAGAAAACCTCATATGACAGCTAAATGTCTTGTTTGGTTTCTTACTTTTTACTCTGCAGCCAAGCCCATCCGCCCTGGTCATTACCCGGCGTCTTCTCCAACGGCTGTCCATGCCATCCGCGGGGGAGGAATGTCAAACTCCACCTACTATCACAACACCAAATAAACAAGAAGTAAGACCACAGTAACTTACTCATCTGTTCTTTCCCTGATCACCTAGTTTTCTTACATTTCAGTCTTGCTTTTAGAAGACCCACAATATTTTTTTTCTAGTTGTAGTAGGAGTTGCTTACTGATAGTTTAACTGTGAAAATTAGTAATCTTAATAAGGAGTGCCTTGTTAGAATGCTTTGCCTGCTGCTACTGAGAGTTTTTATTTTAATGACTTATCACTTAAAATATTTCTTAGAAAATGCTCTGTTAATCTGTACTGAAATTCACACATAGAGGCATGAAACTCATGTAGTTAAAATAGAGTTCCAGAGGTTCCTTTTGCCAATATAATTTTCTGCTTTCTGCAACATGAATATGTTTCTATGTTATGATATTCCAGCCTGGAACAGGGGTAGAGCTGCCATGAGTGGCAGCCTCAGAGAGCTCTCCAAATTTGAGTGTCATAATTTGGCAGACTTAACTTTTATTTCTTTTGCTTTGCACTCTTATTCATCTCTCTTCAGAAAAAAAAAAATATATATTTTACTTTAATTGCAAGGGCTGGAGGGTTTCTCCTAAGCAAAAATCTCATCCTGGAAATATCAGCAGGATCTTACCATGAGACTGCTTCATGTACCCTCATCATTCCATTTACTTCTTTAAATGCTGCTTACTTGTGAGGTGGTTTACATCTGCTGTTATTTTCGATAACTTTACGTTACAGACCTACTGACGGATGGTAATGAGTGGCTGTGAAAAGCAGTCAGTGGACTGCTAAAGTGTCCTAAGTTTGGGTTTTTTTCCTCCTCGAGGATTAATTGTGTTTTATGACTCTCTTCTGATAGTATGTGGTTTCCTTTAGGCACTTAGCATTCCTGAGTGTTTTTTTCCTTTTTCTTTCTTTTTGAGAATGTTTCATGTCATGCATGCAAGCAAGCCATCCATCACATCACACTCAAGCTGTTATTGTGTTGTGCAGATTGTTTCTGCTCATTGTCTTTTCCATGAGCCCTGTAGCTGCAAGCAACATATTTTCACTGTGGATGAATTAGGGCAAGTCTTTGCTGAGTGTTTTTGTGCATTAGTTCGTTCTGAACTGAAATTGGCTTTTCCATCTCACAAGTGACATACACTCTCTGCCAATCTGCTTCAGTGCATTCCCACCTCTGTGAAAGAGCAAAGGGAAAAGAGTATTTTACAGAGGCATGTAAAATATTTCCAAACATGTAACAGCTGCTCTGCAGGGAAAAAAAACTGCTACCTGCCTAAACTGGGTGGGCCTTTAGTACACCATCTACTGTGAAATTAAATATAGACTCAAACAGGCCCCACATTAGGTATAGGCATATGTCAAGTGAACAAATGTAAATTAATAAAAGGTATTTTAACAAATAAATACATTAAAACTAGATGAGTGTATAACAGGATAGGACTTTGGAAGTCAATAATAAGTAATCAGAAGGCATAGAATATTTCTCAAATGTTTTAGATGTTGAGGTTTAGATTTGAGGGCAGTCAAGGATGAGCAGATTCAGACCATGCTTGGAACATGTTGCAGGGAAGTTCATTGGCAGTCGGAGTAGCGGAAAAATAAAATGGAAGATCTTGGAAGAAACTGGGTAAACCTACAGGTTTCTGGTTTCTGAAAAAGATTACAAAAGAGAATCTGAAAACTAAATGGAATCCCTGCAGGTTGAAATGAAGCCATTTTAAAAGTGTGTATGTGTGGGGTTTCCTCTTAATTGACAGTAGTGCTTCCCTATGGCTTTTATAGGTCTAGTTTCCTTATTGCTCGGGATTCAGTCTAGTGCCCGGCTTTATTAGCTATTACATATTATATGTAAGGCAATAATTTGAAATGTTATGGGAGCCGGACTCAATGACCTTCCAAGTCAAGATATTTTATGATTCCATTCTGTGATTGCTACTCCAGAGAATCATGTTTCAGACTTCATAATTGGTTTTCAAACTCTGTCAAGTTCTAGATTTTTTTATTTTTTTTACCTAGAAAGATCTCTTGAAGATGTAGTAAGCTAAGGCTGGGCAGCAGCTAAAGAAGGGTAGTGCTCACCAGTTTTGGTCCTTCAGTTAAGAAGATTATTGGCAAATCGCAAATTTTTGGCTGCCAAATGATTTTGGGAATATCAGAGTACTCTGAAATCTCGGAGCTTGTTGGATGAAAGCCCAGGGGACTGAGTGTTAGTAAAGGCACTACTTGTGCAGAGAAAATTTTATATAGATTGTTTCCATAATATTGCTGAGCCATTTCTATGCTCTGTAGAACTACATAGTGCTTTTTGAATGGTGCAGTCCTACACAGCTAGAGTTATATCACAACTTATTTTTATATTCCTTTATCAACAGTGCAATAAAGGTGGAGTTTCTATAGAAATATTTGCTGTCAAATAACATCTCTGTTTCTGGAATGAGAATTTTATGCCAGGATGAGATTAAATTTATCTTACATTCATTCAATATTCACAGTACAGATAACACAGATAATAGACAATGCTGTTAGACTGGTCACTGATTATGATTTATTAACTCATATTAGATAAAATTTCTTCTGCAGGGCTGGGCAAGCCTGTGAGACTAATCAGGACAAAGTTCAGACTTCAGGCAATTTGGGCCACGTTGCCCAGCTGCAGTGTGCATGGTATAAGGAGATGATTTCTACCCCAGGAAGCATAGCATTTGATGAATAACAGCAGCAGATGGAAGAGAAATGTGGGTGTTAATAAATTGTAGTTCTGAATTGCAAATTGCTGATAGCCGGCTTAAACAAGAGACTTAAGCCAAGGAGCATCTGCAAATCTCTACAAGATAATTCCTTAACCTGTCTACATTGCAGAGGTTATTGAGAATGTGGATATATATTATATAAAATTATACAACTTATTTTTATAATATATTATTGGTATAATAGATATAAAATATTTTAATATATTTCTGTAAGCATATACTTTTATATATGTGTGTGTGTGTACACAAGGAAAGTACCTCTCGGTCAGGAGACATGCAGAACATTGTTTTGGATTTATTTTTTTTTCATCCCTTCATTTTATCATAAGTTTTCAAACTCAACTGCAGTCACTTTCTTTACTTGTTTTATAAGATAAGCACACATCTGCTTTTCAGCACAGCGAAGTGGCAATCAGTGGAGAGAAAAGCCCCATTAAAAGAACAGAGAGATAAGAGCAAAAAAAAGACCTTTAGATAGTGTTTGTGCAGGACATAACACTGCTACAGGAGACAAAGGATGAATTTCATCAAGAGAATTATGACTGCCAATTTGTGGGTTGGAAACTTTAAAGTTAGATCTGACAGAATTCCTCTCACAGACTTTGTAACCAAGACCCTAATTTCATAAATTGTTAAAACTGTGCTTCACATCACTCATTTAATCACTATTATGGTGGCTCTTTGGTTGCTGTGCATCATGTTTCTGTGAAGCGTAGGTACAGGTGAGTTGCCGTGTTGCGTATCTGCTTTCTTGTCTCAAAATCCACTAATCATTACCTTCCTTTCTCTTCTTTCAACAGGTGAATTCCACTTAGCATGTTAAGGACTGTCATTAAGTCACTAGTTTCTTTTTCTCCCCTCTTCAACCCAATCCATGTCCTGTTCATCCTGCGCTTCCTGCAACCATCTGCACTGCACTGGTCCCAGGTATTTTGAGCTTCATAGGATCTACATGTGTACAGAAGTGTCCAGCTCAACTCTTCTACAGATACTTGTACAATGTATTTAACATAACCATCTAAGTAATGATAGGAAGTCTGCCACTCAGAATCTCTCACTGACTGCGTTTGACCCCTTGGCGCTTGTTAGGTTGGGGCTTCTACACTCAGATAGATGCTTTTTCAAAGTCTTCTTTTGCATCAGTAAATCCTGACTTTTGGCATCAAAGAATTAATTATTCAAAGACGAAGTGCCATCAAAGGCAGGTGATTGTGCTGTCATGACTGATTTACTGTATAATATACATATTATTTTATATTTTTAGGGGATGAAAATGTGCTGCTATATGATTTAATTTTACCGCTTACATTTTCAGAAGTAAATTTCCCCAAAGAACCATTTGTAATATCCCGATAAAATCTTTGGACTGTATAAAAGAACCCTTATTGCAGTACCTGGTAAAGATCAAATGGGATGCAGAGAAATCTGTTAGTATAGATCTAGGTTTTGAAGTTTGGTAGTTACATGAGTATATCTGTGTGACCTATCTCGTAATTAAGATCAGATCTGCTTGTAGTTCTCCCTAAGGTGGTGGGGTTTCCTGGAGTGTAATGGCTAGCCATGTGTTTGTAAGCATTGTTCTCTATGAAGTTTTGAAGGCTCTCAGAATGCTGTGGAAATCTTGTCTTGGAAAAGTAGACAAGGATCCCTCCACCCCCCTTTCCCCTTCCCACATGCCTTCAGCAAGCCCTGATCTTTTCACACCAGAATTCAGATACCAGTGAGTGAACAGTCCCCCACCAGAACAGATGCTACCTTAAAGAAACAAAAAAATATAAATGTCCCACAAACCCCAGATCCTACCCTAAAAAAATTAAGAGATTCCAAAAGGAGGTGAGAGTTTTATGCTTGAGCTGTCCTTTGCAAATCAAATTTTGGAATACTTTTGTTAGGAAGTGAAGAGCAGACTGCAAGAGGAAAAGGATGTCCTTCTAAGTTACCATATGCAAGTCGTCCTTCTGATGGTACTCTCACTCTCACAGAGATGAGGATGAGACTGCTTGCCTTTTGTGGATCTCTTTCATGCCAGTAAAGATTCTCCATCTTCTCAGCAAGGGGGCACTGGAATCGTTCCGGGAAGGTTCTGCTGGCAAGCAGAAGCTCCTGCTCCTCCTCCCTGCCTACCACTTCTGTGCCACACACCACCTGTCCTGGTTCAGATGTGGGTAGTATGCACCACTACGTCCTAACAAAGCATGGAGTCTAGGAAGGCCATGGCTGAGCATAGCCCTCTTGTCTTTATTTGCAGAGGTTTGCTCTTATTTTTTTTTTTTTTAAATTTCTGAATGTGTTTGTTAGTAGACATAGAACTCAGTTAATGTAGAGCCTTTTGAAAGATTGTGAATTGACTTTAGGTATTTTTTTTCTACTGAAAGTTATTTAGGTTGTTGCAAAGTAAGTTGGACTTAATTTAATTTTTGTTTTTTAATGCTGCACTATTTTGAGGAGCGTTTTGCTAAAAATATTTAATGAAGTTGCAAACTTGCATGTATTTAATTTATTTTGTATTTTCTGAAGTTTTATATTTTCTTTATGTGCATGTGCACTGCCAGAAAATGAACTGTGAACTTGCCGTATGCAATCTTCAATAAAATCACTAATTCAGAACTACTCTGTGCTATCTTATCAGCTATTCAGAGCTGAAATTTCTACTATGAACTAACAATCCTCTTGTTTTGCTTCTAAAACGGTTGTCTGGGAGAAGATACCAAACTGAATTGCTGTCAGAGATTTTGTACTGTAATAAAACTTTTGTTCTATCTTGAATTCAAAGTTTGATATGAAAGTATATTGTAGATGCAGCAGTAGCTTAAAAAAAATGTATTAAACTCCTGCCACCATCAGTGTTAATTATGTACAGCAGTTTAGACAGCTTTCTTCAGCTTGAGTAATAAGTTAGCTTTGACATCTCTTAATTGTGCTAGTGCTGATCAGCCAGTCAGTTCATCTAGCTAAAATAATGTAAGTTTCTCCAAGTTAACTTTTACATCAAGACTGTAGGAGGACTTTATACAACTGAAATGCTGAGAAGATGCCTTAGGCTAAAGTTCTGAAAAAGACATACAGAAGATACTTACTCAATTGGAAATTATTAGTTGTCAATTGAACTTCCTCTGCTTATGTATAGATTCTTGGTTTGTAAGCCTATTTTAATTAGGCAACTTAAGTTTGTATTGCGTATTGTATATTCAACTTTTGTACTATTTTTAAGTCTTACACATTTTATATAGAAAAATGAAAACCACATCTTTGCAGAGATCAAAACCTGTGTCTTGCTATTTCCACTACTGATGCTCTCTGACTTTCTTTGCTATTTGAATGTTGTGTTATATTTTCTAGGCTTATTTTAAAGTTGCGTTTGTATAGCGCAAATTAGATTTCACATCTACTATGTCATGCATGGGATAAATTTTGGTGGAAATACCATACACAAATGGAAAACGTAATTCAGATGGAACTAAAGTGCATATAGTTCTTTTTGCTAGTAATTAAATGTGTTTCCTGCTCACTTGAGCTTCTCTTAATGATATGTTCAAATATCTTGTGTTTATGTTCAAGTATCTTGTGTTTGTCCTTGAATTCACATTTCATCAACTTGCTTTCTCTAAAACAAGGAAAGTTTTAAACCTGGAAAGATCTTGGCTGATGCATTTTTAAGTTTGGACTTAATTCAGCAAGGGTGAGAGCAGATTATCCTGAATATATTGCAAATTAAAAAATAAGTCACAGTAAAATTATGCTACAATAGTTTCTGCTTACAGAACCTTAAGAATAACTTTTATGTTTCATTTTATAAAGCCTAATGGACAAATATACACGTATGCCTGAAATATTTATAAATAAAATATTGTAAGCTGAACATTGTCTTTGAATAAATGGTGATGAAGGTCCAAAAGGAAAGAAAAGGCCTGATCAGATTTCCGTTACTGGAGGAGAAAGGCCTTGTGTAAACAAGAATGAAATATATGTCAATTGGAAATGGAAGGGGAAAAAAATACCCAAATTGGCAGGATAATCTTAATCTACCCTTGCTTTGATTTCCATCTTCACTGTGCCTGTTTGAACTATAAAGTGCACTGGACAACACCCACTGTGCAGGATGGGACACTGATCCACCCATTCCTCTCTTGCTCTCACAATATTGTCCATTGAAACACTTTTTGTTGTGGGAGAACCACGGGGGTTGAAGCATTCTGTAAATTATACCTGTCTAGTTTGTAAAGTGTGTAATGTGTACTGCAGATGTGTATTCTCTGGGCTCTATGTATCTTTACAGTAGTGTTCAATTTAGGAAAAAAATAAATTGTGGACACGTTTTGTTGGTAACAAGGGGAAATTTTTTGCCATTGCATCAAACGATGCTGAAATATATTAAACTCTTGAAAGCAAACCCAAACCGTCTTCCCCCATCCCATGGAGATAAGTCTTTTATCTTCGTTCTAAAATTCTATCTCAGATGGATGGATACACTGGCAGACTGCATGATGTATCATTTGAAAACCGCTACAGTGGAAAATAAAGCTGAACTAAACTTTGCAGTGTGCATGTTGTGTGACATGTTACGTACGGCATCCCTGGTACGTACAGGCACTGTGCCTCTTTGTGACACATAGGAGTGACCCATTCATTGGAACTGTGCTTGAGAGTGCGCTGGAGCCCACCTCCAAGACCACTTTTTGGATTTTAGCTTTTCCTCTAAGTCTGTAGCAAGTAATTAGAAGACTTGGATGACTCTCTGGGAAATGAACAAAGGATTATTTTTATTTTTTTGATAAATAATTGCATCTTCTCTACTACCTCTCCATGGAAATATTCCTTCTCCCTACTCTTTTTCAGTAGCCTGGAGGATGACAGGGAGATTCTGCCACTTACCCTCTGCATGCATTTCTACTTTATAGGGGTGTTACACTCACTTTATATACAGTATAATGGAGTAAAAGTTTCTGTGTCCTTGCCACGTCCCCCAAGTCATACGCTGGAGCTTTATATACAGCTTATTTTCAGTAATTATTACACTGGGCGTTTCTCAATTCTATTGTTAACTTTTCTACTCAGGAATGCAGATTTCTGGCACTCCAGAATTTCTGTAGAAATTAATTTGTGTTGCTACTGAATAGATTCCTGATGAGGATTGTGTGGGTTTGCACTGTTACTTAAGGTGCGCTCATGCTGCTTTCAGTTGGGGCCTGCTAGGCACCCGGAAGCACAGGAAGCCCCTTGCAGCCAGGCTCTGGCAGTGCTCTTGCTGGAGATGGGTGGCCAATGGTCAGTGGGGCAAGTGCAGGTCTCCAAGACCTAGGTGATAATGCCACTGATCAGGTAAACATTTAGATGCACCAACTTACATAGATACATTAATATAATCATGCTGATAAACATAGTGTGTTTACTAGGACAGACGACTGTCCTTGCAGGCTTAGAAGTTAAGTCTTAAAATTTGGAATCAGAATGAACTTTCGATTACTCTACTTTTAGTGCACAGAAGGCACTTCTTCATGCTCTTTGAGAAGCTACTGCCTGTGGGATGAAGAGTTTTAGCTCTATGAGGAAGCGGCTTTCAAATTTGAATGGTTTATGTTAGGGAGAGGAGGGAGTGCCAAGCATTTCCCACTAGTGCTGCAGAGGAAGGCAAACGCTGTGTGGTGCTATGCTACAGACCTTCCCGGAGTCAAAAAGATACACTCTTTAAGATCTCTTAGATAAAGTTTGTGCCCGGAGGATAAACTCAATTATTGAGAGGACTGTTTGCAAGCATAACCCTACAATTTCATTTTCAGAATATAGGATTGCAGGAGTTAATTAATTCTTATCAAAACAACACAAATTACTGTATCCATTTCCAAGGTTCAGCTTACACATGAGTACAGTGGAAAACAATGGATAGGGGTTTGCATCCATAGAAAAAATACTTGCTGCAAATCATAGAATTCTAGAATGGTTCAGGTTGGAAGGGACCTTAAGGACCATCCGGTTCCAAATCTCTGCCACAGACAGGGACACTTCCCAATACACCGGGTTGTTCAAAGCCCATTCCATCCTGGTCTTGAACACTGCCAGGGATGGGAGCAGCCACAAAATGCACAAATCTATCACTACTGATGAAAAATAATTCTTAGCTAAAACTTAAATACTAATAATTTATCTTCCAGCAGAGTTGAACTCAATAGTGACTATTTATCCCAAAATGAGGACCTTCAATAGTTTTTGCTTAACAAAGTGGTCATCTTTCAGCTCATACCTTCTCTGCTCCTAATGCCCAACTCAAACTGGTCAGGCCAGGGGCAGGGGCCTTCATTCCTGTGGGGTCCTGAATGCCAAGGAGCCATCTGCAAAGTCCCAGCAGGCAAGGGAGGTTTCAGGAGCTGCTGACTGTCAGGTCTGTTCCCTGGGATAATGCTGGCAGTGCACCTCCCTCCTGCAGGTTCCAGGATCATCCAAGCCCCTTCACAAGCTCTGCATTCGATTGAAAACAGCTCTTTCTCGTTGACAACATCCGCAGGGCAGACGCCCAACATCTGAAGCGCTGTGAAACTGGATCACAGAGAGGAACGCACAGACTGTACGCCTCGTTTGAATCCTCCTGCCTTACAGCCGAGGGCCCATCAGCTTCGCTACCTGCTTTGCCATGCGGCTTAAAGGCTGAGGGGATGCTGAGGCCCTGCCTTGCCCCGCGCCCGGACCCTCCTTTCCCTCCGCCGCCGAGGCCCGCAGCCTCTTCCACAGCAGGCCAGAGTGCTGCCCGCCCGCAGGCGCCCCGGGGGCTGCTGCCCCTGAGGCAGCGCCTCAACCCCGCGGGCAG
>JASSUY010039479.1:0-36906 GCA_032466535.1 Forpus xanthops | reverse complement strand
CGTGGCGCCGCCGCGGCCTCCTCGGGGCCGCCGCCGCCACCTGCGCGTAAAGCGGCGAGTGTGGCCGTCACTGCCCACCGGCCGAGGTGCCGGGCTCCTGCCGACCTTTGCAGCGGAGGCTCGCTTCTGCCGCCGGCCAGGAGCGGGTGCTTCGATCCCACCTGAGGGAGACCAGAGCCCGCGCCCCCGCTGCCACCCCGAGCCCTCTCGCTGCAGAGGTGGCGGCCCTGCCGGGGCTTGCCTGAGGCCGCGGGCCGCTCTCGGCTTCTCAGGCCCGCTGAGCTTCTGCCGCTTCTGTGGACGTGTTTCCCCCCTTGCGCCCAAGCCCGCGTGTGTGTGGCTGGATGCGGGGCTCTCGGCAGGCCCTTCCCAGACCTCTGCCCCAGCTTGGGGCCGCAGCACAGTCCGTCTGCGGGCACAGGCATGAGACGGTCTGAAGTAAGCCTGAGGGCGACCTCACTGCCTCGGCCCTAGGCCGCACGTGTAGGAAGGACATGGGCAGGCAGAAAGGATGTGTGATGTGTGGAGAGAAGGAAAAGGAACGTGCTGTAAACACGTTCGTCACCTGAGTGTTGTGTGTGGAGGGCATAGTCAGTGAATCATAAACTTACGGAATGTTTTGGACTGGAAGGGACGTTAAAGATCATGTAGTTCCAACCCCCTGCTATGGGCAGGGAGCTGTCTGCTAAAGAGAGAAAGGAGGGGTGCAGGTAAATAAATAACACCCGACTTGGTTTAGTTTGGGGTTAGAGAAACTCACGAAACAACATCCCTTCACTTAGGGATGAAAGAGTATGTGGAAGGCAATGGAAGGTTTTGTCGAACAGTCCAGTATTTACTTCATGGGCTGGGGAAAAAGGCAGCTGAATAGTTTGTGAAAGGAAGGGTTCGGGACATGCAAAATTTGGCCTCTTGAAGGGACTGAAGTGTACCCAAAGCAGTCAGTGCTGCTCTGACTGCAAGCGGGTAAGTGAACTGAAAATTTATTTTTGTTTCTAGTTTATAAAATAAGCAAGTCAAAAGCGATCTGGGGGACAAGTCCAGCCTGTCTGGGCTCCAGCTGGCCCCTTCATGGAGTCTGCAGGGGTGGGCAGGAGAGGAAAAGAATTTCCAAATCTGAAGCTCTGCCTTAAGTGGTAAAACTCTAGAAAGAGGAAAAATAAGGGAAGTTGAAGATATTAGTGGAAAGATCAGGTTTTTAAACCAGCAAATTTGATATTTTGTCTTCCAGAAAGTACATTCTGACTTTCTGTGATGTTCCCCTGAATTTTCAAAAGCTGTTTAAAGAAAAATTACTTATAATCTGGAAATGGTTTGTTACCATTGACCCAAGCAAAAACGTAACAAATCTGCTAAACTTGGGTTAAAAATATCTTGACAAAAGAGGGGATTAGGACAGAGGTTCAGACAGAGATTGATGCATGTGTCTTTAGTTTCTTAAAGTCCTAAACTCTGAATTCCCTACTGCCAGTCTTCCCCGATAATTACCTCCCAGAACAATTGCTCTTCCCTAATGACTTCCATTCCATCCTTCTAAATCATACACAGGTTTAAACTCATCCTTCCATCCTCCCTCTGCAAGCTATCCCCAATACAGGATGAACCGGTATGTCACAACAACAAGGTGGATGCAGCTTATTACCCGATTCTTCAGCCATGGACACTGTGTTTGTGGGCAGAGAAAAACTGAGGAAAACAATTTCACTGCTGCAAAGAGCGAGTCCCTAATGTCAACCATAAGCTGATGTTATCATAAGTGTTAAACATATTCCATTAGATACAAAACTTTGTTTGAGCATCAGTTCATTTTAAGGTAACCGATTTTCAAAAATTGATGACTTCTTATGCTGCTTTAGAGGAGTAGAAGTCATGCAAACTGTAACTCTACAAACCTTTTGCTGTGGGAAGGCCAGTAAGGGAGAGGCAGGAATTTTCTTGTCAGTAATAAATGGATGCAGGAGCAATGTGTCATCACTTTGTGGAGATGGGATATCACAGTCTAGCACTTGATTGTATATTCCTAATTTAACTGAACTTTTTATCTTCTCAGAGTCCAGCTACAATCCAGACTAAATTACCTTATAATGTTTTGAAAAGACATGTGAAAATGTATCACTTATATTGTGTGAAAATAGCCATGAGTAAAAAGGAAAAAAATCTATTGAGAATTGATTCAGGTACTTATTTTAAGAGGGAATAAATTTCAAGTATGTGAATATAATAATCTCAGATGCATCTATGAAATAATTAATTAGTAGGCAATTTATACCTTCAGACAGTGATTGTAACATTATGATTGGATTGTTTCTAGACAGGAAACAGAAATCTTATTAGTTGCCAAGCCTAAGGTGAAGTCCACGTCTCAATAGATGCTAATGTTTTACCCCAACTACATGAAAAATACTTATGCTGATTTTTTTTCTGGTTCACTGCCACTCCATCCTGAAACTATGTTGTTCACCTTTCTTCAGTACAAGACACGCAAAATCTGTTCTTTGAAGGAAAGGACATTCACCTTTTGTATAACCACCTGGACACACCATTGCTGCCCGCATTTCACCCAGTCTGTACTCCAGCATTGATAACCAGTCACTTATTTCTCCAGCTGTTGCATAAATACCTTCTATTTCCTTAACAAATGGGTTTCTGCACTGCAGCCCCCATCCTCAACAGCCACATCCCTCTGCGAGTGATTCCTATCGACTGTAGTTCTCATGGCAAATTCCTTGTGCAGAGGAGTTGGGCAAATCTCTGGCAAGGGTTATTGATACTCAAAGACTGTAAGTGGGAGCATGATGAATACAATCTGTGTATCCATTCCTATCGCTTTTATTCTTGTCCTTCGTTTTCCACTCTTTCATTTCCTACACCCACTTACTGAATCTGGTCTAAATTTAGGCCTCTATCCTGTCAACTAATCCAGCCCCTCTTGGCTCCTGTGTCCACATGAAGTGCTGGTGAAAGCTGCACCCGAGCAAAGGATTTCATCCTCCAGGTAAGGTGGTAGATTAGTAAGCAAAGGAGATCCCTTAATGTGTGCTCTGGGGGTCAACAGGGCTGTGAGACTGGCTGCAGCCTTCTGGCATTCTCTCCACATTAGTCATTGTAATGAGAGCTGAAGTTAAAAAGGTGCTATCATCTTTAAAATGCCATTGAAGAAATGAGCTTCATTTTGTGAGGCTGGCCTGCTCTCGAACCTCCCTGAAATTTAAAAATAAATCTAACTCAGGCTGTTTATTTTTAAAACACTCTCAAGCCTGTGTTCCTCTGTGTGTGTGGCAGGCTGAGCCTTCAGGAACCAGAGCAAGCCCTGGGTCTGCACTGTGTTTCTGCACTCAACGTGAGAGATCCTGGCCACGCTGAAGCCAGTGAGGCTCACCCTGCCCTGTTGGTGGGATTTGCCAGTCTTCAGCAGGGCCTTATGGCTATTGCAGGGAAAACTGTAGGAGGGAACCACAGAAAACTGGGCTGAAGGAAAGGAAGGGAGGGTGTTTGTCCCACCCTGTGCTCCATGGCCGTTAGCTAGACTAGGAGTGTTTCTGCCAGTTCTCCTCCCTGCTCCTCAGCTGCCTTAGGAAATCTTGCTTCTCTCTTGGCTCCATTTTCTGCCCTGGCTTCAGCTTCAGAGATGTCCTCTCCTGGCCAGTCTCTACGCTTACTTCCAGCACCACTTATGGTGCTCCATAATGTCTGCAGGTGACTGTGTCTATAATTAACAAAATTTATAGCCATTTAATGACAGGAGAGCAATTAAACCAGCACACATAATACAGATGCACTAAACCAGCAAAACTCAGGTTGCTGTTTTGTGCAGCTTACTCTGCTGTGTTTCTGGAGGAATATACATTAATGCAAATGTGCCTCTGTGCCAGCACCATGTTCCCTCAAGACACTGAGTTTGCACTCCTGGAACCATACCCACAGTTATACCAGGCTGCTTTCCCCACTCAGGCAGCCTCTTCTCATTTGTCACAGTTGTTCTCCTTCATCCCATATCCATGATCAGAGATGGTTGGTACTACAAGGATAAAAGTAGAGAAAAATATCCTCATTGTTGCCAGAAATGTTCTTTTCACTTGTTTGTGGTCCTTCTGATGCTTTGCCCTATTGCTAATGCTGCCTGGCACAAAATTGGATGGAAAAACTAGATTAGTTTGCCTGCAATGTATGCAGCTGTAATAACTTGTGCAGTTAGTGAGGTGGATAAAGTTTTTTATCCTGTAAATGTATTTTCCGCATTTTCTAACCCTTAACATCTGCAGTAAACCCAGACCTTCTTGACTTTTCTTTCCACAAAGTGACAAGTAACTCCAGGTAACCCCAGTCTTTCTCTGAGCAGGGGCTGGCCCCAGTGACCTGTGAAAGTCATTCCCAACTGAAGTAATTCTATGGTTCTTTAATGAGCCAGCAATGTCCACAAAGTTTACAGGAAATTAGTTCAGTCTTCTCCCTTTACCATTTTATGTTGAGGGTGACAGGCAGGTAGACAGTGCAATACCTAAGCTCGGTTTCCTCAAGAAACTATGGTAAAATACATAATTACAAAATTTTCAGGGGTGCTTTCAATTCGGAGTTCTTTGGTTTGATGATTTCTCTTTAACTGAACAAGCATCTTTGGAAGGAGAGACATAAATCATTATTCCTTAATAATCAAAGGTGGTAAATCCATTAGAACTGAATGCATCCCATGATGTGTTTACATGTTTTAAAGTATATTTTTGAGCAGTTATTCTAAGCCACATCTTTCATACAACTTTCTCAGAGTCAAGGCATATACTTACATTGCTATTTATGAGAGCTGTTGCACTTTCATGTTCACTATAAAACCAACCCTATTTTGCTAAAAAGTTGCATGTCTACATCCAAGCTGCTGGGTGGTAACTCAGTCTGTTTCCTTTCCTTTGAAAAGTCCAGTGGTTCTTTTTTCTCATCAAATTTTGTTGGATACAGTAAACTATGAAGCCACATGTTACAGTGATATACATTTGAAGAAAAAAGGGAATGGAAGTTACTTTATTGGTCTATCTTTTTCTGTACAACTAAGGGTAGCTATAAAAGTGGTGTCTCATTCAGAATAGAAGGCAGAAGGTGAAGCTGGAAAGTACCTATGCAATTAAGTACAATTGCAATAGCTCTTTTTAAAATACATGTGTTATTAATGGAGGATAAGTATCAACACTAAGAAAACTGATGCCTTTCATGCAGGAGGCGTTGTTCTGCTGAAGCATTTTGACCAGCAGAGGTTCTCAAAATGCTTGTAATGTGGTGAATTTGAATAATCTGTACATCTCCACTGTAAGGGAGAAGGTGTTTAACACCACTGTATTTACAAACAGGCAGCAGAAGATGAAGTAGTTTGTTGTACACCACAGGTCATACAGCAGCTAACTTGCTGCCTGCGCCAGAATGTGAGCTGTGTATGTATTAAAGAAGTGAGTTATGTGGTCTTTTTTTAGAAAAAAAAATGATGGTTTGTATGTTCTGGCTATCCCTCTATCACACATACAAGAAAAGGTGGCACAGAGTAGTGGGATGAGAAGGTGAATTTCTCAGACACAGCATAGCAATTGATTGCCTTGTTCCAAAGTTGCTGTTGTTTAAGTCCCTTGACTTTTGACACCAAAAGTAACTATCATGTCTAATGGTATTTGACCACATGTCTATCCAGCTGTGAAGGATACCCAAGAATTACTATTCCCTTTTCCATGATAGTTCTTGAAGATGACAACAAACTTTCCAGTTAAGGTACCAGGCTGAGATTTAGGAAACGGGACTTCAGTTCTTGGCTTTGTCACAGACCTTTTCTGTGGCATCTTCTCTACAAAGCACCTGATTACTGTTCTAGAAGAACAAAATACACATTTAAGTTGGATCTTGCTAACTAGCGGAGGTAATTTTGTATCCACAAACATAGTTCTCTGCTTGTCTGATCACAGGAAAGGGTCACAAAAATGGGCAGGTACTGTCTCTGCTAAATAAAGTGTTTCCTGATGTTGAGTAGGTCTGTCAAGTGTTAGTGCTGCTAAGCAAACCAGTATGTAAACTATTATGTTCAAGTGAAAATAAATATAGAATATAGCATGGAAAATCAAAGTACTTCAAAATTTGAGCTGTTTCTTCTCCATGAAAGCATCTCCATTTGCCTGGCTGTGCATCAGATCCCCACCTAGATACTGAGTTTAGTTTTTGTGTTCCATGAAGCTAATGGCAGCACAGGCATCAAGCTGAGACCTACAGTGCCATCTGTCCACTGCAGTTTCCTTATCACCTTCCTCTACCTTCTTTGTCAGAAGAAAAACCTGCCTCCACAAATCCTTCCCTTCTTTCAAGGGTCCACTTTAATGATTACCTCCTCTCTGCCACAGATTTCTCTTCACCTTGGTCTTCACTTTATCCTGACAGTTCAACAAACAGGGCAGGGACAGCATAAGCATAGGTGATGCTGTGGCTACATTGAATCTTTATCTACCATATAAGGATAATCTGTGGTATATTAAGGGGTAGATTTGATTTCTTTCCAATGTGTTACTTACATCTGGCAGAGTTCAGTATAAATGTGGGAACTGATCCTACAATTTGATCAGCCCGGGTAAACCCAATGAAGTCAGTGGAGTCTGCACAGGTGGATCAGATTCTAGTACTCAGGTTATTCTTTTAAGCTGTTTTACATGCAAACCTCTCAAAACCTGTAGTCACAAAATGAACAAATAAAACAATGGAACTGAGATCTGAAGTTAGCATTTTTACTTCAAATGAATGTTGCAACACTGGCTGAATTAATCCATTTGTTTCAAGTGGCAGAGAAAAGATCTTAGGGAATAAATTAAAAGAAGCAAAACTAATAACAGAAACTTTTTAAAGATAAACTTGGGAAAATATACCTTTTGCTTTGAAGTTAATAAACTAGGTCCTAGAAGGCATGATTCTCTTTATGTCGCTTTTGAATGAGAGCCTTGATCATCCAGGGAGCTATGTGCAGGCAGATCCAGGAACCAATGCAGTGTCCTTCAGTGCCTTGAGTTTTGATTTCAGGAAGTCCCAGTAAAATAATCAAAAATATTTTTCCTCTGTATGTGTATGAAAGGAGTATCAGACTTATGAAGCTTCATTTTTCCAACAAGAAACTGGTGAAGTGAAAGCCCTTTTACTTTTGATAAAGATGGAACTACTGATTTTTTTCCCAGAGTAAGTTGTCTCCTAAGTATTATTAGGAATTTGAGTTCAATAGGAGTAAAAAGTATTTTGATTAGAAACCCTTGCTCTCTGATTCTTTAGATATTGGCCCTATTGTCATTGTCATCCTCCTGGTTTTCCTATGCTATCTGCCAGCTAGTAAAGCTGGAGAGGTCAAAGTGCAAGGAAGCCAAAAACCCAAAACATAGAATTAAAAAAGACACCTTCAGCCTCTTGTCGTAAAAGCCTTAAGAAACAGATGAGATAGGGGGTTGTTTTTTTCCCCCTCCTCTCTAGGATATTTTTCAGAGGCATATATGAACAGGAATGATTGCTACAGACATTTAAGCAGACACTGAGAATTAAATGCTAGAAAACTGCTCCTATATGTGGGGTTTGAGGAGGAGGAGTTTCTCACCACAGCAATGCCAGAATTGTGCAGAATGTTGCAGAGAGGAGGAAAATGCCAATTAGAGTAATAGAAAGAGCAGGGCTGGGAGCACAGAGATAAACATCTGGAAGGTTCCCTGGGGCAATCGCGTTTGAAGACTTAAAAATAGGGAGGATGAATTTAACCAGGATCCTGAAATGGAACTGAAACTGGTAAAGTTGTTTGCGATTGGAGTCACATAATTGCACTTTTTCCTATTATCAGTTTACATTCAGAGGAGTTCAGGAAGCTGGACTTCTAAGGAGCATAGAAGGAGAACTAACAATAGAGTGTAGGAAGCAAGATGAAAGCATGAATTAACCTTTCCACAATGGTGAAGTTAAAGCAATATGTGGCATCTCTCTACCTTTATTTGTTCTCAATATTTAGTAATGAATATTAATTATATTTAGTACAAGCTGTCTTGTTATTTGAATAGAAAACTTACTTAAACATTCAGTTGGTGCTAACATCACAGCTCAAAGCAGGCTGTCATTTTTTCAGCATGCCTTGCTTTCTAGGCAGCCACTATGTCCACTGTAGTGGAAGTGAAGTGGCCTTTCACTCAGGGTACATTTTGGCTGAGCTTGTTTTTTAGTAAGAATAAACCATTTAATTCTTGTGCAAAAATCGGAGTGGGGGGAGGACCTTTTTGGCAGTTTTAAATATATTGTATTTGAAATATTTGTGATGCATGGTGTGGTTGGTAGCAGTAGGGCATGTGAAAGAAAGAGAATAATCAGTTTAATTTTTCAGATACACTATGTATTGAAACCCCCTGAATTGATCTTTTTCAAAGATCGCCTCTGGTCAGAATTCACTTCTTGACCTGGGGTCCTTAGGATAACTTAATTTTCAATAACTTTTGTGTTTGATCCTTGATATCTGCAGTTGCTGCAGTAAGCAAAAATCAGGATTCATAGGGTTATCATTTACCCTTTCCACCAAGTATGTGCCTATTTAATATTCCCCCCCCCCATTTCTTTCTGACTGTACCTGGCATAGGAAGTCCGTGCAGAATCATCACTGCTTTGCCGATGCTGAAGGCTGTTTACCTGCAGTAATATAATGCATATAAGAACCTGCTTTGACACTTGATTTCTTTGACTTCTCTGGAGGCTACTTCAGTGTTTTGACAGACTGTTGTTGGTATTCATTGTACTCTTTGCATCGATACTTTCAAGAAGTTTTTCTTTAACAGTGTAACACACAGTATCTTTTACAAAAGGGTTAATTTGGTGTTTCTACATGCTCAGTGGGATGTCTTTTTCATATTTGTATCCATAGACCCTGTACACTGTCACCATCAAACTAGAAGATTCTACCAATGGTTAACTCATGGTGTCAGCTGCATGCTTCAGTCACGGCATGAGTGAGGGATTCTTCTTTTTGGGTAGGATTTTGTGCTTCTGAGTACCTTCAAGATCAGTCCCAGAAGTCTTCTACAGCAGAAGCTGAAGGAGCATCTTTCAACACAAACCAAACCTCAGGAGTATCGAATATTTAAAGACCTTGCTAGGAGCTTTCTAACAAAGGCGAATCTTTCACCTCTGGCCTCAGATCAGAACAAGCAGATTTTGAGTGAAGTTCAGCTGGGTTTCATGTCTGGGAAAACCTACAACTGAAAGTAAAGAAGAACTGGCACTTTTCTTTGATGATTCTTTGCTGATTTAGTCCATGAGAACCTAAAGCTTAAAGCACTGACCTTCCTTAACTCACATGGGAAGCAGTACATCCCAGTAGTCAGGCTTCTTGATATATGCCAACAAGTTTTACCTAAACTGAATTTCTCCAAGGTAGATGCTCAAAACCTTATTATGAGTTCATATGACAATGGGTATTTTTGAAAACTCCTACAAAAAGCTCTGTTCTAGGGTCTTTATGGAGTCTGGCCTTCTCACTTCTTGGAGTCGGTCATTGATGTCTTAAATACTTTCTTGGTGACATCAAGTGAATTTCATACATCAGTCGCATATTTTCTCTTAGATTTTACATGGTAGAGAACTCAGATGAAAATCACTGCAAGGAGGAGACTTGAGTTACTTTACCCTGTGTCTCATAATGAAGCCCTGTTCTAAATGTTTTATAGAAACCAGTTATAAAGTGCTGCTGAGCAAATTAATTCCCTTGAAAGGTTTATGTAACTTATTGTCTCACTTTGTATCAACACGATGGGAACTCTGTTACCAGTGCCTTGTCTAATGGCTAAAATACTCCAGTACCTTTTGGTTTTATAACCTACCTGGCCTGCAGTTTTAAATTATGTCAAACTTCATTTGATCTGACCAAAGGAGCCTCTATCCCTTACACTGTTTGTCTCAGGGATGTTTCCATCAAAGGTAACTAGCTATGTGGACTTTCTCCATGCATTTGCAAAACCACTATGCTTTAGATTTTGTCTACAGCAAGAAATCCTATTTTAGTCATCCTTTGCTGTGGAAATAGTTTCCAGTGTTATAGGAATCAAGCTGTTCAACCCAGCAGAAACTTCATCTGTTGCAGGATAGGATTGCTTAGCTCTGAGTTTCTTTTGCTGTAGTCTCACATGTATCTTTTAGAGAGTTGTCTTATTTTTGTTTTAAATATGTCTTGGCTTCTGTATCCATCCATTTCTCCTACCTATTCCATCATTACATGGTTTTTCTCATTGTGATAGCTTTTTTTTTGTCACCTCCTGGTACTCCAGGGGTAAGAATCTGGACACGCCTGCATAGACAGCCAGCCACTCATGAGAACTGACTTCCCTAAAGAGACTGTTCACCTTTGTTTTATTGTTGGAGAGTTTCTAATACGATACTGATTTTGTAACTTCTGTCAGACTCTCTTCCCATTCCCGTCCTCTTTTATTTTTTTCCCTCCTTGGCTAGTTTATTGCTTTGGTAAAACCATAGCTTCTGCTCAAACTGGGAGCAGCTGATCCAGTTATGGAGACCACCAGCTTGTGCTTGGCACTAGTACCAAGCAACCACTATATGAACCCAAACCTTTCAGGGGTATTAAGGCTTGTATTTATCTAATTCTGAGTAGTCAAGATGTAGGACTGAGAATCTCCACTGAAATGAGAACCTGGATGTTCTTTTAAAAGGCAAAAAATATAGGTCAGTAAGTTTCTTTGGTTTAGGCCATTGGTATTTTGCAATCAATACTGTTTGTGTGTTGCTAGTATTGTATAAGATGTCATTAGGCATTCACAGCATTAAAGCTTAACCAAAACTAGAGAACAAAGCACCAACTAGGCAAAACAATGCACACATAAACACAGAAACAGATTATTCTATGAGATAGTTCAGATTTACATAGGTACAAAAAAAAAAAGTGCCATTATTTGTTCTGGGAATTTGAGTGAGAAGACAATATTTTTCCAAAACTTCTGGCTGAGTATGTGAAAACTGTTTTATTAGTACTACTTACTAAATCATGGACATATCTTTCCAGGAAAAAGGTCAAAGCAAGTCCCTTAAAGGGTTTAAAATAGTAGGAAACAATCCTGTGTTAACAGGATAGGCTGAAGTACTGGTTACACAGACTCTTAGGACTTGAGGAAGGCAGTAATTGCCTTGGCCAGCATGGCTACAGCTGGAAGTGGACGAGTCATGACACACTCAGGCACAGGCGCAGCTTTTCAATGGGGATACTCCTGTGCATAACTTTACACATACACATTTACAGACCTGCAAATCTAATGCAATAGATTTCTTCCTCTTTATGTCCTATAATTTGAGGGCTGAAAATTATTTATAGTGGAAGGAGTGTTGTTTAAACATGAGGGTAATTTAATGTTTAAATAGGCAGTTCTTTAAGGATACTTCTAACTTGTTACTGATTATCTCCCAATACAACAGCTAGGCTCTACTTTCAATGAAGTAGGAAACTTTTTCCAGTCCAATGTTCTCATTTCCTATGTTCCTGAACAATAGCTAATAGCAATGTCCCAGAAATACTACATTGCAAAGATCAGGATGCTTAAAGATGTCACTACTGTCAGTCACCTTTCCCATCCTTTTGTCAGGTGTCACTGCCCTCAAAGGCAAAGACAACTTATTGTGATTTAGAGCTGTGTCTGCTGCAGTTCTGTATTAGGGCCAACCCAAGCTAGAGTTACTTTTGTTTAGTATATTGGGCTGACAGTGGCAATCTAGGACCTGATCCCCCAGAAGATCACGTCTCTGCTTTGGAGAGGAATAAGGCTGAAGGCAGTGTTACCTCAGACTGCTGATTTTAATCTGCTTTCCCAAATGAGCTGGTGCTTGGTTAAACATCAGATAGTGGCAGTGAGAGAGAGATTCTAGGCTGTGAGACAGGTACTAGAGGCCAGATAGATTGTTGGTCTGATTCTGCTGGCTGTGGAGAGTTTGGACATGCTGATAAGCTATTTTTGAATCATGCCAGGCAAAAAAAGCTTGAGGACTGGCTGTCTAGAAGTTATGGAACATCCTCAGTTCTCTTCTGCCCCAGTGGAGGAAACAGAAAAGTGAACTAGTTATTTTATACACGCAGCAGCAGGACAGCAGGGAAGTATGCAAGGATCCACAGTTGCACATTTAAGGGGTTGTAAGAATGGACACTGATTTGGGGAATCAGTGACTGAGCAGAGAGTGTGTTGTTGGAAGGAGGTAGGAGTGGAAGCCCAGTCTTCCCCACTACCTGAAGGGAAGGAAATTTCCAAGGATAGGTAGAAGTACTGCTGGGGAGGGGTTAAATAGTGCAGGTGAATGCTCCTGGGTACAGGGAAGCCAGCACATATCCACAACCTGTGGCAGGGCACACCTCTGGAGAGCAATACAGTCACTTGATGCATACAGCATATTTCAGTGCAACAGTGCATACCTGCTTGTGGGTTTCTGCCTGATAGTGGGGTATGGAGCACTGCAGGAAGACTGCTCTTTCACAGGCAGATGTACAAACTCGTGCTCTTTGTGCAATGCTCACACTCCCCCACTCACCCTCTTGTCTTTCTCTGCCAAATCCAACTCAGGTTCAGTACTTTTCCTTCCCCATTATTTTGTAATAAAATGACTGGTTTTTTGGGAGAATTAAATAAATAATAATAATAAAAAAGGCGCCATTGCAGCTATAAAGTTGTCAGGGAAGCCAGAACTTTTCAAAGCTTTATTCTTCAGAGCACTTCAAAAATTCTTATCAGAAATCATCATATGAAGGAACTGGAGGAAGCCAAGGCTGGTTCAGGAGTAATTTCTGGGGATATGAGACTTCGAAGAAGACAAAATAGCAATAACCTGTGTGAAGGCGAAAGGCCTATTGGCCCTCATGTTGTTGCTTTTCCTGTTCTTCTGGCTCCATCAGCTCTCTGCTGGTTCCTGCCCAGAGGAGCTTCCTCATTCTTTCCCTGTTATTTTTGAATCTACTTCTTTCCATTTCCAGAAGACAAAATGTGAAGTAGATTAATCAATGAAATAACAAATCTCATATTTCCTAACGACTAGCAAATGCCTCCTGAACCTGCCTGATGAGCCCCAGGAAGGAGGATCCCTCTGGGAATACTGGCTGTCACCCAAGAAGAGTAGGAGACATCCAGGCCCAGCAGCAGCATCGCTGGCAGAGCACACTCTCTCTTTTCTTGAGACTAAGGGAGTGAAGTGTTTTTTACAAATCTTTATGTAGAAAATCTTCTTTACATTTGTTTTCCTAGATTGATGGGGTGTTATGCTTCCCGCTTTATTTATGGAGAGATTATTTAGCTATATGATTAACTAACAGAACAACCAATTACATGCATATTGTAGTAATTGGGAGTTTGTGTACAGAAAAATTACCATAGAAATTATATGAAAGAGGCTCATCTCAGTGAAACAGGAGAAGCCTGGCTATTAGAGCAGGAACAGTGTAGACTATCTTCCCATGTAGATCTGTCATCTTGCTTTGCAGTTGCAGACAGATTCATTTTCAAACCACACATTTGATGACATTTAAAAATATGTCTGCAGTTCACTAGATGCTCATATATGGCATTTCTTGTATCAAAAAAATGACACAAGTAAACTCTTTGTGGCCTGTTTTTGTTGTTGAATGCTTTTACTACGCGAAAGACACTTGAATAGGGAATGTTACAAGTGGAAGGTTTGTGTGGTGTTTTGCAGCTAGCTGCCTGGTGTTGCCTCTGCTTCTTGGGACAGTTCCTTAACCCTTACGCTGAAAATAACCAACATATGTTTAGCTATTGCAGAGGTCCCAAAGGAACTGCTCTCAAGAAATAAGAGGCTTCAAATATCAATGGCGTCTCTGTTAGGAAATTTGAATCATTCCTTGAAGGACTGGATAACCTTAAATAGTTGAATCCAGGAAGCAGAAAAATAGGTTAAGTAGGTGAAAGAAGCACAAAAGGATAAAAGTAACCTGTAGGCAATCTCAGTTTGTCCCAGAGGAATTTTGTAACAGAGAGGTAAAATGATTCTGCAATATATCTGGAATTCAGAGTTCCCAAATTCAGACTGCCTACTCCCACTCCCACAATAATTTACTGTAAAGTTTGTCACAGTCTTAGCATGTTGGTGATAAGCTGGAAAAAATGACAGCTAATTCAAGAACAGAGGGGACTGGGCAGCAAGGTAGAGAAAATTAAGAATTGTGTGATTTGTATTCCACTCTAACAAAAGAGTTCATCACCAAAGCAACACTTCTGATTTTTCTTTGTGGATTTAAAATCATTGTTGTATACCAACCAGGACAATGCATCTGTATAGCTGCACTTTTACTGTCAGCGATATTCAGAGTGAGGAGGAAAGGCATTATGTACCAAAAGTATAAATAAAAAATTAAGGTCAAAGGAAGATGCTAAAAAATAAAAAGGGAACACAGAAAGCTTACCTGTGTGTATGCTCTGAATATCCTGGTCCTTCACAGAGTGAAGAGCCTGGAACAGCTCTCCAAAGAGGAGTTCATTTACCACCATCAGCTCATCCTGTAGGGAGAACACAGGACAGCACTGGCTGAACACAGTCACCTTCCCAGATTGCTACAGGGTGATCCAACAACAAAGTTACAAGGATAGCATAGCTAACATGCTTTGCAGGCTCAGTCCTCAGCTGCTATAAAACTGAACAGTTCCATCGGTCAATACATTGTGTCAGTTCAGCCCACTGCAGAGCTGCTGGGCACTGCAGAGTATGGGCTTTGCAAATCTCAGGTGGCCCCACGCTCCTGGAAAAGCGCAGGAAAAGGGAAAACAGTCTGCCATAAATCAAAGTTGACTTAAGCCACCAGCATCAGGTGACTTTCCACATAGGCTTTATAACGGCCATAAACCAGGCAGGCACTGCTGCCCATGCCATGTGCTTGAAGACCTTCACTGCAAAGCAAGTCCTGGCCACTCATGTTTCCATTGTATTTTCCATACTGTCAAATGATCTGAGAGCTTTAGAAGGGCAAATTATGCTAGGGCTGATGGAGACCCAGCTCCAGCTTTGGGTGATTTGAGGACAGGGGTTCCCTGTGTGTGTGGTGCTTGGGGTGAGCCAGGAGTGCTGGGAAGGGCTCTCTGCCCTCTCTGGCCAACCACACATGGTCTGCACAGCTGCATGAGGGCCGTGGAAAGTCCATTAGGAAAAAGATTACCATTTAGCTTATAAAAGCAAAGAGAATCCCACAGTCAGACAAATGACATTACTTTTGATTGCCAGGGACAAAGCCCAGGTTTGCCAACCTGCTTTTAATGGAGAGGAAGTGCTCTCTGCATTGGCCCTATGTGGCTGTATTGAGGTCAGGCTGTGCCCTTTTCCACAAAAGAAGCAAGGAGATAAGTTCCCGAATTGATAAATCCAGAGTGCTCCATGTGTCATTCCGTTAGAGAGCTGCACAGGGAAGAAACCCACCATGTCTCCCCAGGTATAAAAGCTGCAAGAAAAGCACAACTGTGCTATCAGACATCAGAGAATCTGCACGGGATAACATGCGGAAAGCAAGTCTCATCATTTCTTCTGTTCATAAAGCATTTTTTATATGCAGCATTACTTCCTTTTCTATGGTCCTGTACATTGCTAATTGACTATATTTTACCAAGATTTTTGTCTGTCCTCCCTTATTCTTGATGAGTTGCCACTCTGAGAGACCAAAGGAAGTAGCCTTCTCCATTCCCTTCTCTCCTTCTCCCCTGGGGATCCCTCCCTCCCCAAATTACAGGCAGATTGAGACATCTGACATCCAGAGAAGTGGGAAAACAAACAACTCTCTCCCAGTCCCAATGCCACTTTTTGCCTTCTTTTTGGGACCAGCTTGGCTGAGTGTGCTGGCTGCCAGCATGCAGGCAATGCACTGTTGCAATGCTGGGCTCCAGGCATGCAGCTGTCGCTGCAGTGTGAAATGATTGATTTTGTCCCTGTGCTGCTATGGAGTGACACATGTTTACACACTCATCCTGCCCAATGTGAGGATGGTTCGACTTCCAAAAAACCATCTGCCTTAACTTCACTGCATTTGTTTTATTTCTGTTCTACAGGCTGCAACATAGTGGATTAAATCTAGAAAAAAAGGCTGCCAACAATTTTTGCAGCTTTTAATGGTTCAGATCAGGTGAGAAATCAAAGGGCAAGGCAGAGGTATGCTTTTCATTGCCTGCTATAAACAATCAGACTTTGCACCATGTAGAAGGCTGCATTATAAATCAGTGCCGCTGCTATCGTATTACCATCCCGAGGCTGATTTATATAAACTGCCTTCTAAGCTCTGATTAGGCTCAAAAACCCCCACATGCTGTATAGGCAAACCAGATTGCTGGGATACAACTTTGAATAACACCTCTAATTATTCAGGTACCTACTAGTGGGAAATTTCTGTTCCAGGGAAGTTGCATGCAGTTTCTAGAGTGTTTTAAGAGGAAGGTAGTTATGCAAATGAAGGTGGAACACCTTCTGTCTTTGAAGAGGTTGTATCTCTACTCTATACGTGCTGTATATTCAGGAGCAGTACCTTCAGTCTGGTAAATTGCTGGAGGGACAAATAAATGTAATGTAATGTTAAGGTTTCATGCAAGGAACTGCTTCAGATTTTTTAATTTATTTTATGGAGGAAATATTTACAGCTAGTGAAATCCAAAGTTTTCAGTAATATGTTTCGAGGTCATGATCAGGGCTGCTATAAGTGAACCTGCACGGCTTGTACTAAACTATAAAAAGAATTTCTATCAAAGCATATAATAAAAAGAGCACTATTTCTTCCACTCAACAATTCCAAAATCACACAAGCCCTTGATTATACATTTGTGTTCTGCTCCCATGATACAAACCCCTCCTCCCTTGAAGATTTTTAAGGTAGTAATTCCTCTGTATTTGTGTGAAGAGCCAGACATGCCTATTGTTGAGAATGTATTTACATGCCTGTTCAAATAGCAGTGAAACAAGGCTGCTGGGGACACAAGAATTGAACATTGTATTCGAGGCTTAGCTGCTTAGAAAAATACTGCAAGCAATCAGGAAACAGCTTCCCAAAATCAAACTCCAAAAAGTACAATCCAGTGCTGCTGTTGAAGCCCTGTGGTACTAGAAAAGTAGTACAAATGTGCTAACCTTTATCAGTCAGAAGTCTCTGCTGTCCCGGATTCCCACGCGATTGAAAACAGAGCCATCTGCAACAATGGGAGCTTTATTTATCCTGCACAACTGCTGCCAAAGCAGTCCTGGGACTTCCATGAGACTGCTATGAATATGTTTGGAGCAGGATAAATCTGGCAGAGTGCTGCAAAACTGCTGTATCACCATTCTCAGGGCTGCCAGCTGGCTGCACTGACTGGCGATTTTTGTGCAGGGTTGCCGAGGAAATTGTGAAGCTTTTAGGAGCCTGAAATGGCCCTGTTCAACCTGCCCGCTGTTAGACATTTGTGATTGCTCTACCCTCTAGAGGCAGTGGAGAGGATATAATTACTGCTGTTATGACAGTGCATGGAGATTTAGAGTAGGGACTTCGGTCTGTGCCCAGCCTTGAATCCTGCACATACATCTCGCACTCTGATGGTGGGAATTTTGAGGAGATGATTCAAGAGTAAAATGGGAATCATTTTGCATCATCTTCCCAATGGCTCCCTGGACCCTGTTATGAGACTGTCTGTTCTTGTCTTTATTCAGGGTAAAAATAGGTGTGTACTTGAAGAAAAAGAATTTAAGTCTTTCCTTTGTCAATGACATTCGGCACTTTCGGATGTGCTGCACAGTGCTTATCAGCTGCAGCAGGGGAGAGATCTGTGGCCTCTGAGTGTCCTACTGAACTGCTCATAATCCTGTTAGTCTCCCTAATACGACCTACTTCTTCCCAGGGCTAAGAGTCATCCTGCTGTCATAGGAGATTATAATGAAACTATCTCTGCTCTCCAGCATTTAGGACTCCTGAGAGAAGAGTCATTTGCTCACAAGTTTGGGCTTGGTACTAGAGAGGCAGCAGGACTAGTAAATTCCAACTGGAGAGCAGGCTCAGCAGGTTCAAAGACTTCAATGGACATTATTACCAAGCTTGTAGGGCTTAGGGAGCAGTGAAAATTTTGGGCATCAAACTGATAATGTACCTAGAAAGCTCGCTGATTGCATCCCAGAAGATGGAGCCATTACGGAAGAAGGATTTAAGCACTTTATATGCCATGACAGCTTGGCTTTCTTATGAAAATACTTCACTGCCTCGCAGCCAGGAAGAGCTCTGTGTCTTTCTTGTAGGGAGAAATTTCAAATCTGTTGAGAGATTTCATGTCAGATTTTGAAGATTTTTAACTCATCTTTGAAGATAAAAGCTTGTCTTAATGGTTGGCTGCAGGAAGTTTCCCAAGATAAGGAGTGATAGGACAGGGGGTAAGGGGTTTTAACTTCTTCAGGGGAAGTTCAAATTAGATATAAGGAAGAAGTTCTTTGCTGTGAGGTTGCTGAGACAATGGAAGAGGTTTCCAAAAGAAGTGGTAAATGCTCCACCCCTGTCAGTGTTCCAGGCCAAGTTGGGTGTAGTCTTGGGTGACATGGTCTAGGGTGAAGTGTCCCTTCCGTGGCAGGGGGCTTGGAACTGGATGATCTTAAGGTCTTTTCCAACCCTCACTATTCTATGATTCTATAAGGTCTCCCATGTGATCTCCATTGTTATGAGCTGCACCGCACTCCAAGTCATGAGTAATGTGGGAGATATAAAGGCAAACTTTGAGGCATACTGCCCAGGCAAAAGGAACTTGCCATAGATCCAGAATTAGAGCCCACTGTAAAGCCCACGGTATGGTAGTGGCAAGTCCCTAACATGCTAAATGTTGCAAACTTCCAAGCAATGCATGTAGATGTTACCAAACTGTAAACATTCTGTAGAATATTCAGTTATTTCTCTCCTGAGATATATTTCAGGAAGGACATTATCACAGCCTGCAAGGCCACCAATGTGAGGTATGCAGTGTGGGTGAGACTACAGAAGAAAAGGATTCTCCCTGGTTACCAGATGCCCGGGAGAATCTGTGTCATTCTGAAACTAAGCAAGAGCTGAAAGAGCAATAAAGTGATAAGTCAATGGAAAGCGAAGTCTGTAGGTTGACAGTGGGTCAAAAATTATTTGGCTGCTCCCAAAACATTAATTTCCCTCTCCTATCAACACCTTCACTTATGTCATTTGCTTTTCATTTTTGTTTAAACCTCCATAAGCTCTGGCATAGTGTCAGACTGTAAGGCCCTTTGAAAACAACTTCCTTACCTCTTGCCTCACATCCCAAAGAATAAGACATCTTTAAAGGGGGAGAATGAAATGTGCAGCCCTGCTTTATTGAGAGACTGTAAGGATCTACAGTGCTCTAGTGAAAAAGTAAGAGATAAAGTCAGAGGAGGTTTGAAGGGCTTGCAGGAGGTCATGAGAAGGTTCTATAGCAAGACCAACTTTCATCTGCTCTCCATTGTTTCATGTTCTCTCTAAAAGTGCATTGCACTCTCTGTCCCAAGAAGCTTGCAGTTCATGATACAGGCAACTATGATGAAGTACTCAAACATTAAGGTGCTTGGTTGACAGTGATGACATGGCTCAGTGTTGGAAGGTTCTTGGTAGAGAAATGGATATTTGGAGCACAGTGGCAGGAAAGATAAAAGATTGCAAATGTTGAAGTGGAAATGTCACTATTGGTATACAAAACAATATAAAAAACCTGATAAAATAATGCAGCTGTTATAACACAAGGACCTATTTGAAATCTCTTCAGTCCTCCTAAATTCAGAGGTATTTGATTAATAACTTTATTTCCCTGTCACAGCTCATTATGAAAAGACATTACATGCTCTGCATCCTCTGTTTCTAAGATTGGTATTTCTCTCATGATGTTCTATATGTTAAAGTACCCTGTTCTTTGATTGACATTAGACTTCCCCAGATAAAGTTGCAGTAATTTCACTAGATATTATCTCCAGATAAGGTAGGATTAGGAACAAAAGGTCAATTTAAGTTAAGAGAGTTAGGTGCTGAGCTGTATCTGAGTACACCAGACTAGAGCAATGCAGTTTCAGTGCTGTATTTCAGCTCGTTCTGCTCTGTCTGGTGACTAATATTACATTGATCCAGTAGAATAACATAAAGCATCAGATGAAAATTGTCTTTCAAGTACAATTTGGCACCAACCAGGTTACAAGTGGGGTGAAAAGCTCAAAAGAAACAGTGACTCACCAAGTTGAAGTTGTTTGGGTTTTGCCTTCACCAAGAGTTCTCAGATCTTTTAATAATATACCCCAATTTAAGTGTAAGGAGTATAACCTCAGCTACAGCAGGATTTCTTGTGTGTGCGTCATCACTACTCAGCTGCCAGATATGGATCTGGTCCCCAGTGCCAGCCCTTGTGCTGACTCTCCCAATCCTACCCTGAATAACGTGATGCTGCTCAGTGCCTCAGGTGATGCTGTCAAGAACCACAGTGTGAGATAAGCGAAATGACTCACCCCCTTGGTCTGTTAAAGAAGGATGTGAATATTATACACCTTCTCTTGATGCCAAAAGAAAAAAAAGTGGGGTTTTTAGAGTTTCTGAACCTAGTACATGGCAGAGCCACAGGCAGACTGCATAACATTCCCGTGAACTGGCATTTTCTCTTTTTTTATGTGAGATATTTTTCATTCCATTCACCGAGATGGGAGAGCCATCTTCCTGTCCACCTCCCATTCTGCCTCTCACAAAAAGGTTTCACTAGAACTTTTCCTGATGGTGCCAAAGCCTGACATACAGCACATAAAATGCTGCACTATCAAAATATGAATCAGTCACAAAGCACTTCACTCCTGGTGAGGTGACACAGGTTATAAACCATCCCCATCTATGGCTACACCGTTAAGGTGAGACTGGCCTGGTGAATGTGTCTGAGCAGCAGTTAGACACTGCTGCTATTAGTGGCAGATCTGCAGCTAAACCTGCTACATGGTTTGAGGCCAGGTCTTGACTAGAGTCAAGGAACTAGTAAATAAACTTTTCTAACTGCACTGTTTTATGACCTTGAGCAGACCGATTAACTTTTCTTTGTCCCATTTGGTGAAAATTAAAGATGGATTGTTCAGATGAATGTCATCTCTCTGCAGAGGACTCATGAAAAATCCAGGCAATATTTAGAATCATAGAATCATAGAATAGTTAGGGCTGGAAAGGACATTATCTAGTTCCAAGACCCCTGCCATGGGCATGGACACCTTGCACTGAACCATGTCACCTAAGGCCCTGTCCAGCCTGGCCTTGAATGCTTCCAGGGACCTGAATCATTTAAAAGTGCTTTCCAAAATGCACCATAGAAAAGTTTACAGAGCAGCCCAAAGGCTGGAAGACAAGATTAAAGGGAGTATTTATGAATTAGCTAAGCATTGATTAACGGACAGTGTACAGAGGCAGCCAAGAGGCATGTCTGCTGTTTTATACTGTAAAAGTGCAGAAACATTGTGAACAATAATTAAAATAATAAAAAGAAAGGAACTATCAAGAGGTCATTCAGCAGCTCTACCAGCCATCCAGAGTGCTTGCTGCTTCCCTTCATCGGCCTTCAACACGTTTTGGACATGCACTCCAAAAGCTAAACTGAGAGCAGTGCAACTTGGGAGTCTCTGTGGGACAGGGAACTCAATTTCCATCTCATAATCCGTCACTTTGAATACCTTTTTAACACACAGTCAACAATGGATTTGTAGTGACAAGTGTGAACAGGGGATCTAACGTAGACCATAAGCCATAATCAGAAGTGTAATCACAAGTTAGCTAAAACCTTTGAGCTTTATCATTAGCCATCATTAACAAACAAACAAACCCAAAGTTACCACTCACTGTTTCTGACATGGATTTTATTCTCATTATAAGAATATTCAGAAAGATGGAACTCACCCAGTCTGCTCAGAACAGGACCTGGGAGACCAGAGACCTACTCAGGAGAGGATTTCAGCAGAAAATAGCTTCAGCAGCTGCTTCAAGACCAGGCTTCTATCAACAAGACAGTTCAGTGCTAATCTGTGCAAAGCCTGTCCTTCTCCTTCCTTGTGTCAGTCTCAGAAGGAGATGCAGAGCCAACATCCTTCCTGCTCAGTAGCTGATGAGTGAAGAAGAGGAGGAAATGGGCAATGGTGAAGGCATCTACTTTAGTACACCCAGTTGTTGACACAATGATTGGAATGAGTCCAAGATGGGCTGTAAATTGTGGTACTGAACATGAGATCTCATTTTAGAGGCACAGCGGAAGAGGGATTAAGTTGGGGAGAGAGATGTGGGAAGAGAAGCAGTTTGCAGAAGAGTCTGAGGTGGTGAAAGAGGGATTGTGGAAGGGGAAAGGAGCCTGGAAGGGTCAGAAAGCAGGGGCAGACTAGGGAGAGGCTCTCCCTACACATCAAGGACAGCAGAAGACTGTTTAACCGTGTCTAGGAGGTGGTGGGACCTCAGCAGCGAGACTTAAGTGTGGAGGGGATGCTTCTTCCATGACTAAAGTGAGCGTTCAACATTTGATCTGAGCAGCACCTGGAAAATTGGATCTGGATCTAAACCCCCCCATACTGTTGGAAACATGATCATTAGTCCTAATGCCCAGAGGAAGGGCCATTTTTAAAGTGCAAGAGATCTCATTGTTCATGACATCAAGAGGAGGGGAACAAGGAAGAAGTTCAGAACACCATGAGGCAAGCAGAATTACACTGACCTGTGAGGGATCGTGCACAGCCAAGTAGCTGGACATGAAGAAAACAGGGGCATTGTCAAAACCCATTCCTCTGTGAGACATTCCTTTGTGTTTAGTTCTCCACAACCCTTTTTAAAGGCCATTCATATAATGCTGGAACAAGAATGGGAAATGCCTTGTCTCAGACTTCCTGTTTCAAAGCAAAAAATAATCCAAAACACTCCCGCACGTGCCCCAAATGCACTGTATTGTGGCATGGGGGCCTTGGGATGGCTCATGCCAGGGTTGGGCTGGCAAGGCAAGGCAGGGCAGGGCAGGGAGCGCTCCCTCTGCCAATGGGCACCGAGCCTGTTCTTCCGGGTCATGTTTCAGTTCTAATGCACCTAGTCCTTGGGAGGGAGAGAGGCAGGGACGGGTGCTGCCCTGGCTTGAAGTCCAAGGAGCATTGTTTTCTCCTTGTGAGCATTGTGTTGCCATCAAGGATAATTATAACCTCACATCTCAATTCCTTTCTCTTTTAAAAACCACACAAAGGCACTGAAGCCTGAGACTCCTTGGTGACAACCCAAGAGATGTCTGTTGTTCTTCCTGACTGTGTATTTTATCTTATGAGGATTCTGGAGTATTGCTGTGGAAATGCTAGATATTAAAACCTCATTATACTTCTGTTTGCAAGCAGATCTTAATCACTCACCATCCCAATTACCCTGGCAAGCAAAGTCTGGAGGAATTAACAGCCAAAAGGATGAAAAATCTCTCCTTTTACTTTGTTGAGGTATGCAAACTCTCTCAGTTGGCCAAAATGCCCTGCTAATGCAGGCCTATTCCCAAAGAGGCACTTCTTCAATTTTCTGAAGTCGAGCTACTTGTGCCTCCTAAACCTTGTTCTAACTGTAGCTACAGTTTAATGTTTTGTGCAACCTGGACCAGCCCATAGAGCTTTGATAAGAAGTAATGAGATGCGCTCTGTCCTGACCCTCAGTCACCTTTCCTGTGTAACTCACATGTGAAGTGAGAAGCACAAAGTCCCGCTGGCCCCATGGGGTCAACACTCCAGATTCAGTGCAGAACCAATCTGGCGTTGAGGATTCACAAGGCAACACTGATGATTTCTGACATCTTCTTGTCCAACAGAAAAAAAAGTCTTTATGCACTTTGGCTGGAGCTGTTGAGTGATTCTCACTTCCAAAATGGATAGTGTTAGTGTGGGTGGACTGACGCAGATTTACTGGAGACAAGCAGCGATGTCTAATAGAATTGTTTCCTTTCATGGGGATCCTGGTCCTGATATTTCTGTCCTTGTGTGGGTCTGAATCCTTCGAGGATCACCCCTTGGGGTCTCCTAATTGTCAGATCTGTGCTTAAAGCAAAACATCTCTCAAGAGATTCAGGAAATACTGCTTTTATGGCAGTTATTTGACCAAATGAATAATATTATTGGAACATTTACTTGCCTTGGAGAAGATCAATTTCTTTTGCTGTTTTCCTCCCTGTACAGTTTAGTCATTCTGTGACTCTGGAGAACTGACTTCTAAAAAGTTAAATGGTCTGCTTGCAGTCAGTGCTTGGGCATCAGATAATTCCTGAGGTTAGCAGCTGAGTCCCCTCCAGGTCTCCTCATCCAGCACCTCTGAAAGGGCCATGTATGAGCTGATATGCAGGCTACACACACATGCTTAAAGATGGTCCAAATGAGTGCGGAGCTTGTCAGCTGGGCCTATTTGTCTGCCTGCTCACAGCCCACTCCTCAAGGACTCAGGCAGAGCTTGCTGCCTCTCCCAGCAGCACCCCTTTATGGGATGTGCAGTGTAGCTCCCTGGGAACCCCCCTCTGCCTTCACCAGACACTCATCCCAGGTGGAAGCTTACAGATGGGGTGCTTGCATCCCCATGGCCACCCATCTCTGAGCCCCTCATCCAGGCAGCAGGTCCTGCAGTAAGTCAGATGCACCTAATACAGCATCTGAAATACATGAAAACAAAGAGCACAGAACCCCCGGAGCTCCGTTGGTGAGAGAAATTACTTGGGTTAGTTTTAGTTTAGTGTCATTTATGTGTTGTATTTTAAGACTAACAATGGGATGATGTGAGAGACAGTGATGTCATTCTTCCATGTAAGCTGTCTTCTCACCTTGCCAACCCCACAGTTCAACATGGCAAGGTCTTCAGTGTAGTAGGAAATTTATGAGAGATCACTGCACTCCTTTAACAGCAGTAATCTTCTGTAAGTGCCAAAAGATAAATGTACATTGCCAACTACTTCACTTTGTGTCTCATGTCTCAGCTCTCAGGCCCCGATAGATGTTTGTTGACTTATTTTATGCAGGTTTAGTACTTGAATAGCGAGTTGAGGGCAGGTTTGAGTGCTCCAAGCAGGGAACCAACACCTTTGCAATTGCTAAAGCCCTTCAGAGGGAATAACCTAGCAGCACCAAGGCTGAGCCGAGCTGAGCCCCAGGGCTCTGCTCAAAGCTGCGATTTAATGATAATCAGACCTAATGGCCGTGATTTCGAAAGCACTCAGCGTTATTGTGCGTACCTTTTCAACCTTCTTTCTCTCTTAAATGCACATGCTGTGTTTTACATTTGGTCCCCTGGCTAATCACAGTCCCTGGAGCGATCCAGAAAACCAGCCTGGGTTAAAGGAGAGCCCTGCCCGACTCTTTGTGAGGAGACAAAGCCGGGAGGGCCAGGCTCAGCCCCGCCGGGCTCCCGTCCTGCTCTTATTATCCCATCCCGCCCTGCCTCGGTTTTTCAGTCAGTGAAATGGAGCTGGCAGTAGCATCTGTCTTACATGAGTCTGTGAAGCACCGTTAGCAAGGAAATTAGATGATATGATGGATGTTTTCAGATGAAATGCGAAGTCTTAATATGCATCAGGATTTTGTAATTTGTCTGAATCTAAAGGTATTGGAAGTCAAAAGGTTAAGTGTAACTAAAATGGGTGTGATGACTCTGCTCCCTCTAGCAGGTCTGATGTGAAAGATCAGCATTAAGGTCTGTGGAAATGATTTCTTCCCAGAAAGCAAAACTTACCCACTGGTTATCCCAGGAATATCTGTTCTAAAGCATTCTGGATCATAGTTTGGTTTTCTTATTTCTTTAGAAAGACATAGTTGTAAAGCTGCACAGTGGGAAAACAAAACAAAACAAAACCAAACCAACCAACCAAACAAAAAAAAAGAACAACAAAACAAAGCAAAACCCAAACCCAATTTAAGAACATAAGTTCTCAATCCACTTGGGTTTTGAATATTGGTCTAGACGAATTACATAGGGACCAAGGCACCAAGAGCCTGAGCCAAGGATTATGCAGCAAAAGACAAATACGTTAGAGATAAATATTTCTGGGGAGGAAATGCCCATTGTTGAGACCTTTCACACTCCTTTATAGGAAAAGGAATCTTGTCTGTTGTAATCAAACAGCCGTGGGCTCCTGCAGCTCCCAGTTGGAGAGCAGAGCTGCCTGCAGCTGGCCCTGGAACAGAGCTGGGGCTCCACTGCCTTGTCACTGTCCGCAGTGCACCTACCTCCCTGACACGCAGCAACATGGGTGTACAGGGATTTCGTTGTGACCATGAGGAAGTGGCATCCACTAAAACATTGCAATAACTCTGTTACCTTAAACCTGCTCTGAATTACTGCTGAGCAACAGCACTGGGGAATAATGATGGATGGTCTCCATGTTCCTTCACTCCCACAAAGCACACAGCGTGTGGAATACAGCCCCTTTGACACAGCTTGGTCCCCAATGCCAGTCTGCTGCTCTCTTCCCCTTCATTTGACATGTCTGGGAGATGACCAGCTCCCTCCTTCCCCCAAAGCAAAGGGTGCTAGTGCTGAGCTCTCAAGCACCAGGCAGAGCCTCTTCCCAGACTGTGGCTGCCAGGCCAAGCTCCCTGTGTCCCCCCTACCTGAATTCCTGTCTGAAAGGCTTCAGCTCCACACAAAGGTTTCCTAAGGTGAGGCCAGGAAAGGGGACCTCCTCGGAGCCGCTGAATTCATCTTCAGTTTGTGAAACCCACTTTGATGTTAGACAGAGCCATGCTTTGCAAGGGCCATCTCTGCTCCACTTCTGGAGAGAAGTTCCATTGTTTTGGCCACGGGCGATGGCTCCGGTTCAAACATTTAGTGTGCACAATGACAAATACTCTGTATCTTAGCACATTCATACTTCAGGAGTCACCAAGAGGGATTTAAACACATCTGAGTGCTCAGCGGGAGGGAACAAGAGGTTGTGTTTAAACCTTTGCAGTCTTGCCTTAACAAGAGTTGCTGACAGAGACTGAGCCTGCAAGGAGCCCATACCACATAGTGCATGCAAGTCTCCTTTGCTACATAAGGATTCTAGCAAAAAAAAATGATAGTTTATGCCAAGTGAGTGAATGCTGCCAGTCAGAGCAGAAGGGAGGAGGATGCTGCACAAGGACATCAATCTCAAGAACAAAGTAAACCGTGGTCCATCTTTGTGGAAGCTAAAAATAGCGCACATTGGGTTTTGCAGAGTGAAAGCAGTAAAGAAAAGCTTGGAAGTGGGAAGGGGAGCTCTTGTGCTGACAAGGTGACAACCAGCCGGGGGGAGGGCAGCAGCCATACAGACCCCAGTGCCAGAGGGTGGGAGATGCTTCATTAACATCCCGCATTCCTGGGCTCTGCCCTTATCTTGAGATCTTAATGGTAACAACAGCCAACCATTTGTACCTGAAGCAGACTGCCAGGCTAGAAAGGCCTTTCTGGGGTACAGGCTCCTGCAGCACCGCCAATTTCTAATTACTATAGGAGGCATTTCACAGTATTTGGTGTGTTTGGGGAGGTTTGGTTTTCTTTATAGCTCCACATGCCCGAATCTTGTCAATATGTGAGAATTCCAGCCCAGATTTCACATGATATTTTTTCTAACCCACAACTTGTGCTTTCAGAGGAGGGAAAGTGAAGCTCTATGATTTTAGAGGCAGTGCTTGGGCAAAAGCACACCTCAGCTGAGCTGGGGGATTGCTCTCAGGATGAGACCCACCAACACAATAAACCGCTTTCCCAAAAAACTGCTTCCCTCCCTGGGAGGCTGAGGGATGAAATGGACACACACAGCGCCGTGCAGTGTTTGAAAGTAGGAAGAGGAAAGTAAATACACTGCTCCCCTTGCAGAGGCGATGTGAAGAGGCTGAACCAGTAGGGACCACTCTGGCTGCAGAGATGAAGCCAGGGGTGCTTCAGGAATAGACCTGCTCTTCCAGCCGTTCCCATACACTGCATGCCTCTCTTTTGAAGCACAGCAGCCACTTTGCACAGGGGCAGCCAAGCAGAAGGTTCAGGTCAGTATCAAACCGCTCCCTAATTCTCTGGGTCTTTGAGTTCCCTTTACAAGCCTCTCCCCAGAAGTGTGTTTCGGCAGATGTGTGCCCTCCTCACCTGCTGCACCCGACGTGAGCTGACTGTAGGTGTTTGGCCCTGAGGAGATGGGGAACTGAGCTGTGTGCCAGTGGTCAGGCAGCATTCTGGAGGAGCCTGGAGCAGCCCTGCAGACACTCATCTGAAATTCAGGCTTTCTCTCCATAGTATGGCTCTTTAAGTCACTCCTTACATAACTCATGCTATTTTCATTTCCCAAAGGCTTTTCTTTCATGGAAACAGTTTTAAACAGACTCACAAAGTTAGGGTTGCGTTAGTGTTTAGCAATCTCTTAGGGTAAATTGAAATTTCCTGCTTAAAACAGCAGGTAGAATTGGAAGGTCGGTGCATGGAAGCCTGTGGGGAAGGGTGACCACACTTCTCCTTCCCTAGAGGTGGGCATTAAACTAATGAGAAAATCTCTCTTAGCCTCAAGTTACAAGAAATCATTTCAAGATCACCAGAGGGATACTCGTCACACGCAGCGCTTGACTCAAGGGATACACACCATCTGCAAATGCTTTGTGTAAACTGGGGAAGCCCAGGATTCCCGGCGCTGGTGCCTGATTTAGACACTGAGGCGGACGCAGCAGCGAGCAGCAGGGAGTGGGAGCAAGCAGCAGAGAGTGAGTAGGCAGCAGGGAGAGGGAGCAGGCAGCAAAGAGCAGGCAGGAGCAGGCAGCAGAGTGTGTGAGCAGGCAGCAGACAGTAGAAGCAGGCAGCACAAAGGGAGCAGGCAGCAGTGGACAGAAGCAGGCAGCAGCGGGCAGCAGCAGGCAGCAGTGTGCAGTAGTGGGCAAATGCTGGTAGCAGTGGGAAGCAATGGGTAGTAGTGGGCAGCAGCAGGGGGCAGTGGGCAGTAGTGGGCAGAAGCTGGCAGCAGGGTACAGAAGCAGGCAGTAGTGGGCAGCAGCACAGAGCAGTGGGCAGCAGTGGGCAGAAACAGGAAGCAGGGGACAGAAGCAGGCAGCAGGGGGCAGCAGTGGGCAGTAGTAGGCAGCAGCACGGAGCAGCGGACAGAAGCAGGCAGCAGTGGGCAGCAATGCGTAGCAGTGGGCAGCAATGGGTAGTAGTGGGCAGCAGTGGACAGAAGCAAACAGCAGGAGGCAGAAGCAGACAGCAGTGGGCAGCAGTGGGCAGAAGCAGGCAGCAGTGGGCAGCAGCGGACAGAAGCAGGCAGTAGTGGGCAGCAGTGGGCAGAAGCAGGCAGCAGTGGACAGAAGCAGGCAGTAGTGGGCAGCAGTGGGCAGCAGTGGACAGAAGCAGGCAGCAGTGGACAGAAGCAGGCAGCAGTGGGCAGCAGTGGGCAGAAGCAGGCAGCAGTGGGCAGCAGTGGGAAGCAGTGGGCAGAAGCAGGCAGCAGTGGACAGAAGCAGGCAGTAGTGGGCAGCAGTGGGCAGAAGCAGGCAGCAGTGGACAGAAGCAGCCTGGAACACACCACAGATATTTTGTCACTAGTGGAACCAGGCATACTCAGGTGGTGCCAATACACTGCAGTGAGCAGCCATGTGTACCTCTTGGTTAACATCAGGATGTATAACGTTAACAATTTACATGGGCCTTAGTCTGCTTTGGCTTCACAATAAAGTCCTTTTGAGCAGAAATCGTCTGCATGTCAAGGCTTTCAATAAAAGCCAATGATACTGGATGGGCCACAGGACCCATCTTCAAGAAGCGTGAGCATCCAGGTGTGCCAGATGTGCTTTAGAAACATGGATGGCGGGTTTGTGTCCATGCAAGGCTGGCTGGCAGAGATCTAAGAGGCATAGTCCTGGTCAGTGCCAGTGCTGCAAGCAGAGCCTACGTCTGTGGGCAAGCAGCAGCAGAGTGAGCCTCTACCCCTCACCCTGCCCTGGGGGCTCAGGCACTTAGATACATATTTAGGTCAATAATCTTGTATCTGACATTCCTGTGCAGGAGATTCTATTTATAGATATAGACACAGATACAGAGATACAAACTTCAGCTGGTTGTTCCTCATTAGGCCCTTGGACCCAATTTCCATTGGGATGTGTCATCTTAAAGCATTGCCAGAGATTGCTGTATTGTATCCAGAGAGAAAGTGACAAGCACTATATAACCAAATTATAAAATTAATCAAGTCACTTGATATTTGCAAGAAAAAATGCTTCTCCCAGAGCTCATCATTTATTAAAACCTGAAGTCAAGAGCTGAATATTTATAGTTTTGTTCCTCTTTCTGAAGCTCTCCAGACAGACATTTTGTTCAGTTGGCCTAAAAAACAAGATGTGCATTCAAAAGGAAGAAGTGTGAAATGCTTTCCCAGATAGCTTTCCTCTTGGAAGATATCAAAAATTTTGCCCATTTAAGTGGATGATTTTCCCCAGCTAACTAGCTTTCTGGCCTTTAGTAACTAGGTTTGTCTCACACAGTAATACTGGATTACTGTGGAACCCATACGAACTGGGATACTCACACCTCGGGGCTGTCACATCTTGGTCCAGGGCTTCTTGGTCACAAGTACTTGTGCACAAACAGCACAGGAACTCTTGTCCTGCAGAGCCGTACAGCATACAAAGCAGTTTTTGGCTGGGTCATTCCAGAGCATGTGTTGGAACCCCAGTGCTGGATCACAAGAAGGGAACTGCTGCCCTTGTTTCTGGAAGAGCCATAGCTCAGGTTAGTCCTTGTCCTCAGATTGGTCCTTGTGCAGTCCGGGCTCTTCTCATGTTTGCCAAGTTTTCCTCCAAGTCTGAGCTCCATCACCTGCAAAGCACATCAAATTCAGCCAAGCAGACACACTTCCCTGGGACCTGCTTCTGAGCCCACCAAGTAGATTGCAAACAGCACAAGGAACACATTTATTCACACAAAAATCAAAGACCTGATTTTCAAAAATCAGCATATTCTCTAACACACAGCTCAAAATGGTCAAGCTGGAGTCATGCTCATTTTAAACTGCAGTGGTACAAATGATAAGTATTTATAGATTATCACAGAATCCCAGCCTGGTTTGGGTTTGAAGGGTCCTTAAAGCTCACTGCCAGGGATGGGGCAGCCACAGCTTCTCTGGACAACCTGGGCCAGCGCCTCAGCACCCTCACAGGGAAGAACTTCCTGAGATCTCATCTCAATCTCCTCTGTGTTAGGTTAAAGCCATTCCCCTTGTTCTGTCCCTAGAGGCCCTTGTAAATAGTCACTCTCCAGGTTTCTTGTCACCTAAACTGGTATGTGCCAAAGAAATCAGCTGATTGGTTTAAAAATCTCTTTCAGGAGCTTTTTTTCCCCAAAATCATATCAAAAAAATAAAGCATTAATTACAGAAACAGATCACCTACAATCACAAGCACACCTGGCCTTATTATTAAAGGCTGTTTGTTCAAATAAGCTCATGAGTAGTTCCTTAAAGAAAACAGACTGAAATTGAATTTAGTTACGTTAGCTACTGCAATTCACACCTCTTGTCTTTGTGCTGTCCTTTGGAGAGGATTTGCTAACATCAGTCCTCTCCAAAATCAGCTTGTGTCCAGGGTTGGGCAGCAGCTTTATTCCTTCCACCGCAGTGAAATCCACACTGAGGAAGGAAGCAGTTTACGTTGAATCCAGGGACTTCATATTCACATTCAGAATGAATGGGCACATACCTTCACATGGAACAAAATGAACTGCTTGCTAATCCTTAAATAGTGTTTTTAAACCCTAAACTGAGGGGTGTTTGTGTAGTGTTCACTGCCCTGCAGAGGCAGAACTTAGCTCTGTGGTTATTTCTCATCCACTACAGTGAGAAAGGAAGGTGAAATTCAAGAAATGAAACGAATTCACACCCAACACTCCAGTGCATAAATGTCTCTGTGAACATGAAGCAACGCTTGTGAAGAAGCCTTGGGGTTCAGCTCCTGGAACTTGTATTTTCCCATGTTGAGCCTGCTCAGGTGGCAGTGAATATTCCAGCACTAGTAAGTGACATCCTGCTCGCCTTCTGTTCCAGTGGGGCACTGCTGGGAAGCTTTCCTGTTACTTTTTAAAGCGGAGAAGAACTGAAATATGTAGGTGCTATGCCTGGCTGCTTGTCCTCCTCTGCCACCCCGTCTTGCCACCATGGCTGCACTGAGCCCAAGGAGCTTCTCTGGGATCCAGAAGCTGTTGATGAAGTATTTTTTCCTGGTGATCAAAAGAGAGTACAAACTGCTTTTTTAGAGCAGATTAGCTTGGATATCCATAGCAACTGTAATCATGCTCTACACATTTTAAATGTTTGCCCAAATCTGGAGAGGGACTTTTGACAAGGTCATATAGTGACAGGGCAAAGGAAGCTGTGGCTGCACCATCCCTGGCAGTGTTCAAGGCCAGGCTGGATGTGGCTTGGAGCAACCTGGTCTAGGGGAAGGTGCCCCTGCGTGTGGCAGGGGATTGGAGCTGGATGAGCTTTAAGGTCCCTTCCAACCCAAACTAGCCTGTGATTGTTATGACTCCCCTATTCATACAGCATGCACCCATGAATGTAGCTGTTGCAGGACACCATCAACGCAGGAGCAGCCATACCTATTCTGCACAAGCTCCAGCTCTTTTCTGTCCCTACCAGCCTCAACCCCTTCTTCAAGTCTGACTGACACACATGTGAAATGACCACTGTAGTCATCCAGTATAAACAGATTACACACGTGCACAGACCCTGCAGTGCTTTCCAAAGGAACACAGCTACATATAGACCCCATAGATGATTTCCCATTCCTTGTGAGAACAAAGCTCAGTACTGAACCTGCTGTTGGCTCCCAGTGCTGTTGCTGAGGGGGACAGTGCCATGATCTAGCTGAGCATGCATGGGGTGAGATGCGCGGGGTGAGATGCACACAGCTTCTCCTCTGCAAGTGGACAAGCAAGATTCAAAAGATGAGTAGAAAGTTGCAATAAAACCAGTATGTTGCTGGAGGAAAAGGCCAAATCAGTAAGAATTCATCTCCTGAATATGGGCCACTCTCTGAATGAGGTCCTGCAGATTCCCTTTAACAGTAAACACTTTTGTGCTTTTAGTTAAATGTTGAAGCCACCTGACACATGCTGTAAAGATTTAAAACAGAAGGACTCTGCAAAAAGGCATTTGTGTGGGAGAAACACTGGTGGCAAAAGTGACAGCTGAACTGGTTCCTCTCTGCACTGCCGCAGTTGGTGAATTCTAGTGCAAGCATCAAAAAAGAGTTATTTTCTTTATGTAGGCAGGACAAAGTGCTGGCTGGAGGTGTGTACGGTGTATGTCAGGGATCAGGAAACCAGAGAGGGCATCAGCCCTGGAGTCAGAGGTGGCAGAGAGAGGCAAATAATACGGGATGAGAGAGATTCAGCAACCAGTGTCATCGCTGTCATACATGTTCATTCAGAAGGGCTCATTACTGTGCGATAAGAGACATCCATGGGTCTGACCTCTCAGCTGTACATGTGAGCAGTATAGGGGTCTGACCATATACATGCAAGGATTGCACTCCTCTGAGACAAAGACACCTTTAGTGGCAATGTCTCAATCCTGATGGAAACATGCTTGAAATGTAGTATTTTCTCCCTGCTGTTAAGATGGAAGTTACTGACTCTGACACATTTTTCTCTGCTTCTAAATAGTAATGCCAAGTCAGAAGACACCACTATGAAAATCTGCTTAGCACACAGTAGCAAACTTCTACTATCAAGTTTTACACAAGGAAGCCCAGAAAAGCAGAGAATCCACACTTAGGCTTCAATGTAACAGGCTAAAAAGACCATTTGTTCACAGCCTATTCAGCAAGTGGCTTGCCGTACACTTCCTGCAACATACACAGTTATACAATGCAGCAGTGCTTGTCAATTACACAGCCTCTTTCATTCAAGTGCCACAAATGATTTTGAAAGTATTCATTAAACAACTTGCACATCATCCTTGCTGATAAAGTTCACATCCTAATTTTGTCTCGGCATCACAGGCTGAGGTGCAGAAAGGTTTAGGGACTCACTCAGGGTCACACTTTGAGGATATCAATAGGGATCACTGGCATCTTTCCTCCCATCACCTAATGTCAGTTGCTATATGCAACTTTCTCTGTTTGGATTTTAAATACAGATGACTGATGGCATCTTTCTATTCCTGTTGGAAGGAATCCATGTGTCAAATCTGAGTGTCAGAATACCATATTTTGATAAAAGTGTATGCCTTAAAAGGACATCATGCTAGTAGAGCTTGCAAATTCATAGCCCTTGAAGTCTTGAAGCATCTCAAGGAGCTCTTCCCTGAGTATTTATATGATTTCATTTTACCACCTCTCAAGTTGAACGTAACATTCCCTTAATAGCACACAGAATACACAGCATAGAAAGTGAGGAATCGTATCCAAGGATGGTGCTGACAACGGGAAAGGGTTTAAACCCACAAATAGGGTAGTGCTTCAACAAAAGCCTTTATCTAGAATTCCAATTTATTTTCCCCTGCTTACTTGAAATGCTGTTGTGAAAATCTGCTTTATTTTTTATCACAGAGCAGGAATTTCCGCTGCAAAGTTTTATACTGGGGAGTGTTGAGTGCCCTGCAACTTACGCCTCAGTACAACAGTAACCTTCCGGGAATTCAGAGCCACCCATTCCTGGGCCAGACAGAAGGTAAAATGGTACTTACAGTCTGGTTTGCTGAAAATGATCCCACAGTATGTAATTTCCCAAGAGCTTTGGTTTTATTTATAAAGGGACAGTATTAATTAACAGACAGCTATTTCTGGAAATGGATGAAACCTTGGACTCAAAATGTCCATAAGACACTGCTCTGTGTGTGTGCATCAGGGAGGACATACTTGGTACTTGCCTCGCTGCTTGAGACAGCTGTCAGCCTCCTTTGCACTACTCATGCAAGCTTTGTAGTGGGACTTCAGGAGTTCCTCAGTCAAAAGCATTCAGACCACTGCAGTGCTGGAAGTGAATCCCCTAGTTACTTTGACACTTCTATTTCGGTTATCTTGTATTCACAAGAGTGATGTTCTTTGCTGTTTCAGCCTCCTTTGAGTGCTCAGGTGTGTTTTTTCCCACATGCAAACATTCCCCGCCAGAATGGCTGCAGCAGGCTCTGGGCAGAGAATGGCAGCCCAGCAGCAGCATCACAGGAATGGATGGAGAAGATGCTCTTGATCTGCTCCAGTGCCAGCAACATGTCCCAGCTCATGTCCCCTGTGGATACCACACTTTGCCTCTTTATGGTGCTTGCAGATGAATAATATGAACACTGAGAGAAGTGGGGTGGAGGGGTGTTGAACTGGATAAGGTGAGACACAACATCTCGGGCTGTCTCAGCAGTTTCTGGTGGGAGCACCTGAAGAGATTCAGCTGCTCTGCAGCTGTCAGGCTTGCATCTAGTTTATAGAATAACAAAGTGGTTTGGATTGGAAGGGACCATAAAGCTCATCCAACTCCAACCCCCTGCCATGTGCAGGGACACCTTCCACTACATCAGGTTCCCAATATGCCATCGTTCCCAAATCTATTTGAGAAATATAAGTTTAAAGCTGGTTGAAATACAGTGCAGCACAAATCCCCACTGTTAGTGGCTACACATTAAGGAGTCATTCACTGTAAACTATATGATTTACACCACAGAAAACAAAGACACTGAATCTTAAAGAACAAAGGTCATCATGAGGGGTAACCATCATCAAGTCCAGACTTGAGCCTTCTGTCTTCGTCTGAAACACTGGAGGGGAACACTAGCAGGCACTCGGGCATCCATTTCTTCCTTTCCCTTTCTTGTTCTTTCCCAATGTTTTTGACACATTATCTTCCTGACCCTTCTCATGAGCCATCTCTTACACAAACAAGCTTTAAGGGTGGAGAGGAGCTGCTTATAGAGACCTTACTCCTTTCACCTCCTACTTGTACAACCATGCCTGCCATCCAAACGTCTGACATAGATAATTCCTCAGCATGTTCCCTTCTCCAGGAGTGCAGCCAGAGGAGGTGGCATCACTGCTCCCATCACCCCTCCTACACATGGTTTGTGTAAATGTGGGGTTTCTGTCCTATTTTTAATGAGATGTCCTCTTGTGAATGCCATTGGGGGTAGAAATTTAGGAAAATCAGTTCTAAATATTTGGATTTTCAGATCCTGTTAATCAAGGCCACAGTTTCTTAATGAAGGAAGTTCTGAGTAGCACTTTCATTTCATTTTCATTTCTGTGTGGAAGACTCCAGAAGTTAAGTGCTAATTTTGTTAATTTATTATCTATTGAGATACACCCAGATTGGTGCAATAACTCAAGTAATGGCATCTGTAATTATTTGATTACAGCTGCTGAACTATGGTTCTCTGAATATTAAAAGTATTATGCACTGCAATAAAGTCAAAGTGTCATGAATTCAGATAAAACAGCTATAAAAAATCCTATGTGCAGTATTAAGCCCTCAAAATGAACACCAGGAGTACATGTCTTGTCTTCCCAGCTCTAACTTTATGTGGTGCTTCTAGGCTATATTTAGAGGAATACAATACTATTTAGAACAGGTTCACTAGCTTTCTCCCCCGAATATGTCAGTATCTGTGTACTGAGACATGTACATGCGTATCTTCTCCTCCAGCATCCTCATTCCCAGCATTCCTAGGGCTGCTAGCTGTGGCACATTGTGAACCAAGACATTCACACTGCTCCAGTCAAGCAAATTTAGAAATTTCTCATCCCATATGAATTTTTACAGTCTGTTTCCACTGATTTGCAGGTAAGGACCTGGTACAGTGATCTTTAAACCACAGAAATAAATAGAAACACACCTTTTTAAAGAGATACATCCTGATGGTTCTCCCGAAAATGAAGAAACCATTACGTAGGAAACATGATGTGCCATGTGGATGAGAATGATTCGGGTTTGGGAAAAAAAGAAAA
>JASSUY010039478.1:0-24712 GCA_032466535.1 Forpus xanthops | reverse complement strand
AGAATGTCATCTCGTAGTCCTTTTGCTGCAGCTGGACCCAAAATGCCCTCAGCAGACAGATTTTCAGAAGAATCTTTCTGCAAAATTCCAAGGAAACAATGAACCTAAACCACAGCACAGAGCTGCAAACTCCATGAGAAACCTAGCAGGATGACACATGGGATAAGTGCTAACCAGACTATTTATTCAGGAAATTAGGAATGTGACTGTTGTGTAAAAAGACATCTGAGCATCTTCAGAGACCTTGCCCTTTACAGGCCTGAAGAGGGGAAACTGAATTCTGGACTTTATGCTACATGTCTCCCACACTGACTTTGTCTGCAACATGTCTGTAATTACATGCATGTACATACAAGTGTGTATCAGAAGTAGTTACTAAAACACAGAAATATTACCAATAATATTAAACATGAATAATTTTCACGATAATGAAAAGCCTTGCACATAATACAAAAGCAAGGAACTCTTAAACTAGATTAACTAGGAACCAGGTCAACATCCAGGTATCTAAAGAGAAGCAATGGGAAAGAAATTATTTACAACTAGCCAAGAAGAGGGTTACTATAAATGAGAAATTTCAGTTCAAACTCCAAGTACATGTTTTCTGCCTTGCAGACAGTGTTAATTTCCAGAATCACCTAAAAATTGTCCATAGGAACAATTGCTTCTGTGCACTAGAATTTTGACTAAAAACCTGTTCAAATTAGCTACCTGAAACAAAAGTGTTTATCTGGAGGGAGGCAGTCTGGTAGACAGAAGTACATGGCATGATTAACTAAAACTTAGTAGCTCTGCAAGGTTCAGAAAAGTATTTTTCATTAAAAAGAAAGAGGTGAGCAATAGATAACTTGAGAGTCTTTTCATGTCTGATTCTCTTAATAAAATCTTCTAATTTCCCCCAAGACACAAGCTTGTTTCAAGCACTGTAATTGCAGCGTGACAGGAAGCAGTACAAATAGCTAAATAGGATCTCATATCTTTAATTTTCAATGAAATTTAATTAGCCCTCCCTTCCTCTTTCAGTGAAAAAAGTCCTGCTTTTCTCAGGCACCAGAGGAAGACGGTGATGCTTGGGGATGCAGACTAGCCCTTTAAGGCCTTTTCTCAGGAAATGTGCCAAGACTTTTATATACACTCAGCAAAAGCCCCCTGCCTTTCAAGCCAGATTTGCATATGCCTCAGTTTTGGAAGGAAACATATTCATACCTATGTTATTCAAATTATAATGAAGCCTTCATCCCTACAGTGACACTGTCTGCTTGGATACTGGAAGAGCTTGCTGACACGTACAGACATAACAGATAACTTTGCTAGATACCATTTATTATGAGTCTAATCAAGCTGGTTATTTTGTTGCAAGGTGTAATAGCAACCATATGTTTCCTCTAGGTGTTCCTAGTGCTGATCAGGAAACTGCTCTGATCACTAACAGCTCCAAAGGAAAAGGCACATATCGGAAAGCTGCGCTCAGCATAAAACTCTATAGAGGTGGGCACATTTCAACTGCTTGCCTATTCTTTGTTCTTAAGATGACTAAAGAACAGTCAGGATTTACTTATGTTCAATTTCATATAGTCATCTGTCAAAAATGGCACTGTTCTTTTATTTCTGTGAAGTCTTTAGGTGGTGGTTTTCTTTGCTTACCTCTCTTGCCAGGAGAGCCAGAAAACAGCCACCGGAGAGTTCTGATGGCTCTGTTTTGAAAAAAGTGTCAGTGGAAGCATTTGAATCAGAGCAGGTATCAAAACCAGGAGGAATAAGCCTGTAAAAAATAAACAAATGACCACAAAATATTGAAAGCTGTAAAAGGAAATAAGATACACAGTAAAACTAATTTCCAAATTACGTCTTTCAGTGACAGTCTTGTGCAGCCTATGTTCACTTTTAAAAACTGCAATTCAAGACAGACATGAGAATCTTTTTAGAATTCTTTTTTCCACCATGTTTTCCAACAACTCCTATTTTTTTCCCATAACTAAGCATTAACCACCAGGTAATAAAGATGTGCAAACACAATTAAGCAAGCTTGTTCTTTCTCATGTCTGCAATTACTGGATTATCAAGTTCTCCATGAAGTTGGGAAATGCTCTGAAAACACTAAGCAGTACACAAGAAACTGTAGAGCTGTTAACTTCGAATTAACTATGTGCTTATCAGAACTGTCAACCTAAGCTAAAAATCTTAGCTGAGGAAAACTTGCCTATTTTTAATAATTGAGTTTTGCAGTGCACTTGTGAGGAAAGAAGGAAGGAAGGAAGCACTAGCTTTCTCTCATGTTTCCCCTTTACTCCAGTAGTCCCTACTTGTTACAAACAGGCCTCAAGGACCTTACCTGTAACGCAGCTAAACTAGTACTAAGCTGTTGCAGTACAGAAAAATGCTATCAAAATGTCCTGATGCAATTACTACCTCTTCTTCTTTGCATTGCTGAGGACTGTAAGATACAGCCCCTCTGCTCCATTGATCCTGTTCAGACAGAGGTTTATTTAAAGGTGGTTTCAGAGAAACACATTCAATGTTTGTAAGCAATACCCTGACTCATCTGGATTGTCCATTTCTAAGGGGAAGTCTTCAAAACTGCTTGTTCCCAAGTTTTCACCGTAACCTGATTTTGCTTATGTCCCTCAGAACCTGATAAAACACACTACAAGGCTCACATCCTTCTTGCATTACTAAATAAAACTCTGTGTCTGAGGACACACAGGAGATTTTTGCTTTTAGATCAGGTGATTCAATGGAAGAAAGTGATAATCTTTACTTTGCTTGACATGAACAGATTACTGTTACCAGGAATCCCTTTAGTGGATGGTCTAACCATGAAAATTGATGCAGAAATTGGAGAGGACAAAGGGAAATGCATGAATGGTTTAGATTCTCCTCTGCACACACACATTTGCAGTGTGTACCTTTACATAAGGTAAAGCCTTTGCTATAAACTGCTTGCCACATCCTTAAGGTAAGCTCAGCTTAGACAAGGGGGTACATCAGAAATTACCTTTACAGTTTCACACCTGGAAGGCCAAATGTATGACCCTCTCCAGCACAGCCTTGTTTTGTTCAACACCACTTTGTTCAGCACTCAGCAGAGTAATTCCAAAAGACATAATAAGCACAAGTGGTATAAGAGTTTCCTGAAAGCTCTTCACTTCCTTAGAAAACTGGTATTAAATAGCTTTGTGATGACCACACAGGATGTTTTATTAGTATAACTTGCCTCTCAAAGACACTACCGGTACCACAGGGGTTTGTAATTCTGCAACCAAGTTTTTCATTCTAATCCTGGATGCTTTTAGTCAAATAATTTATCTAATTAATTCCAAGGAAGGTGTGCAGGGTACTGTCATAAGCAGTACATGCATCTTAAACAGCTTGAGCTTTCATCTTGAGCATAATCACATGATGTATTTATGATGTTTTATTACTGCTCTGTTTGTGCTGGTTACCAGAAGCTTTATTGTAGCAAGAATTATTCATGAGAACATTCACGCTAAGTGCAGGGCAGTGGAGGAGCAACCAAATCTGGACCTGTCATTTACAAAGGTCAGTGAGTCTTCAGCCACAAATCTGCCCAGGTCTGCAAGACTCCTACTGTAGCTTTTTTCTCCCTTTCTTACCACCTGAGAATGCCTTGTATTTGAAGGTAAAAGCATCATTTGGTGGTTTGACAAGTTTCATGCTGTTTCTTCAAAACACAGGCTAGGTTTTGGTTTGTCTTTTTTAGGGAGGTGAAGTCTTTAGACATGGGGGAATTTTTCTGAAAAAAAAAAAAAATTAAAACTCCAGGAAAAAAAAATCCCAGTTTTTTTTTTTTTCAATACACAAACTGTTACATGTAGCATGAATTTATGTGTTGTGTTCAAATAATTTAGAGACCATTCTGTTCCAAGGTCACCCTAGTTCTTCCCATAAAATAATAGCTGCACATAGATCAAGACATGACAGACTTGACAAGATTTTCAATCCCAAAGGAAAACAGCATTTACAGCAAGAATCCATAAATGCTTTTGGGATAGTGTGACATCGTTGGCAAGACATACCCTGATTTCATCCATTTGGCATAAAAATTCAAACATGCTACTCTTTCCTCTCAGTGATCTGCAGGAAAGATGCATTCTGTTGTACTGTGTCTTAACATCACACATAACATACTCTTTTTAGAATTCTTTGGACTGGCCATAGCTAACATTTCCCATTTTAATCATGTGAGAAGTAACTGCATTTAATGGTACCTTGAACCGCAGCAGCTTTCCCTACAATAGCCAGGTAAGATAACAGAAAATCTAAATATACAGTACTGCTCTCCTGTGCTTTTGGCAACATAAAACTCTTTTAACCTGCATGCTGTAATCAACTCCTATCTCTATGTGCATGAAAGTGCCAACTGTTTTGTGTTTATCTACTATGACTGAAAGGAAAATCCAGGCAATATCCATCAGTCTTTTAACAACTGCTCCAACTGATGGGTAGCAGCTCACAGGTTTTAACTCCATATAAAGTACACATCACATTTTTTCATACATATTACTATTTGTTATGGTTGCACAGGATGTCTTTTGCTGTAACAAGTTGTGTGTCAGTCCCTCTACCCCCCACAAAAAAAAAATCATTTGTCTAAATATAAGGAGGAACATTCCTACAGCAGAGATTCTTATTTTTCTGTACTATTCCCATATTGTAAGATTTCATTTATTTTCCCTTTGAAACTGATCATTCAGGGTCAGAAGCAGAGAGCATGCTAGCAAGTCCCCTGACTTCTAGTCTCCATTTTACCTTAAACTAGCTTCATACTCTGAATACTGATAGGACAAAGCAATAGCTTTGGCAGAAACTCGACACCAGGTTATTTCCAACTAGTGATGCTTTTCTCCCATCTTGATTTCAGATGTACAAATAGATTACATGAAAAAATCAAACAGATGCTACTTCAGTCCATCAAAAGGAACGGAATAAGAAGCAGCAAAAAACTATTTAAATGTTAATCTTATGCAAGACAGATAAGTCTAGGATAAGAATTATGCTACAATTTAAAGTGATACTGTAATTTTCCACAGACAGAACTCATTCCGTACCTATATGGTTGTACTTTATCTCCTTCCACTCCAGATTCCAGTGCTTTCTTCACCACTCTTTCATTTTCTTCTGGGTAAATTGAACAAGTGCAGTAAACAATAGCTTGTACGTACTTAACTACAAAACAAGCAAGATTTTTCCACAGCTCATATTCTCCATACACACAGTGGTTTAGCGAGGACTGAAATCGTTGTAACAATTTACGCTTGTATGTCACTTCTACCCATAAAATACATCTTCCTGCACCCATCAGTGTTCAGTTTCTCGTGGGTTTTAATAATAAAAATCTTTTCAAATATTTGCAGATTTCAGCACAAATTCTAAGCAACATCCAGGTTTTTCACACAGCTACCAAAGGAGGGGGAAAAGAAAGTGGCAGCATGCAGGCAGGGAGTCACACTACATTTACAACTTTTCTGAAGCAGAGTATGACTAAGTCAGTAGGCCAGTTCTCTACACAATGCTAAAGATTTCTGTATTAATGGCTGGTGAACACTAGGCCACAGAAACACCTTCAAGACCTGAGGAGATCACCATTTAGGGGGTTCAGCTACAGACTTACTGATAACTAATCGAGTTGTCAGTTTATTTTTAACTAAAGAAAACCTGGTGATAGCACAATGGAATTGATAGTATGAGGTCTTCCCAGAAATTGGAGAGATGGCACACTTACATTTCATTGCATGAATCAACTCATTAAGCTGCCTTTCAGCAAGAGCACTGAGTTTATCGTTGGCTACAGTTCCCCGGAAAAGGTCTTTTAGTAATTCTGTATCTAAATGCAAAGAGTTGTAAATTTATTATTGCAACTTGTACTAGTGTCTTAAATTCAGCTGTTTGCAAAAAATACTTTGGTAACAGATCTGGTTATTCCTGGTGCAGTGTAAAGGCAGCTTTTACAAATTAACAATCCCAAGAAGTGCCTAAGTGATTCTTCCTTCCCTCTTTACCTGTAATGACTAGTGCCTCTTGCTTCTATTTAATGAAAATTGTACAGTGAATGGACTTACACAAACAGCCAATAAAGGAATGTAGTCAATGGAAAATCATACACACATTGGTATCTTGAAATAAGTTTTCTGCCTACAGTCTTTTTACTTTAAAAGAAAGGCTATAAACACTGATCCCCGGAATAACCCTCAAACTTCATACCATCAACTTGAAGCAGACACACATAATTATCCAAGTTATTTAATGCATATGTCTTATAGTAATTTAAATAAAGACAGGGGGGTTTTGTAACATACAGTTTACTGAGGCAGCTACGATGCCCAGACCACAATACTTGAATACTATTGCTACCAGAAATCATGAGCTAGCTATTGAAACAAAAGTTACCTCCATGCTCATTTAAAATAAAGTCTATTGGGTCACCAGCACCCAGTCCAGAGCACTGTGGTAGCAGCAAAATAACTTTTGCCTTTTGAAGTTTTGGGTCTGTTGGTCCAATCTCAATGAAGTTTTCATGTAACAACTGAATATCTGAAAGAAAAGAAAAAACTCTACAGTTCTACATGCAAGCAAAGCTGCCTAATTTTAATGCAACAAAAGGTAAGCAGACTGTGGTGTTACACGGGCTTTCATAGAGCTTGAGGCCTCTAGACCCAGATCCTGCTAAGTATACCCCACTGATTTCAGGCAGATGGAAGGACTAGCTAGACCTTAAGCATCTTCCACTGAAAAGACTGCTAATGGGATTCCAGAGTCTGGCTGCATTCTGTTCTGATTGTGTACTCCAGGTAGCCTGGACAAGTTCATGTGTTTTGGATTAATACTCTCAAGCAGGTGGATATCAGACTGAAAGCAACAGCCGAGACACCAAATAAACGGACCCAAAAGTTCCCTGCTACGACGTACACCAACTGCTATACAGTAACTACTTCTATAGAAAAATTCACCCTGACATTTCAGGAGCCTATGACATGATTAATCTGCAACCTTTGATTAACTTATCTGTAGCTGAAGAACTGTCAGTTCACCTTGTGACAAAAAATAAGTTCTTACTGCCCTCCCCAAGTCCTTAAACGAGATTTTGAATTCTGCCATACTTACACACATCACAAATGTCTATATTAAAATACTTTATGTGTGCTGTTTTAAAACCTACTTGTACATTTCATGAGGCTGAAAAAGTTCCTCAATTCTGCTTCTTCTTCTGATTTCACACCACAAACAAAAATTGTGGACGTGCTGTGATTTGTCAGCACTGACAAATGGGCAATGGTCAGATGGGAGCCTACATGAGCCACTATAATGTCGTCACCTGAATTCAGCTGTGCCTGTGCAGCATGTACAGCAAGGCTGCGAGACTTATCCTGGAAAATAATGACACAAAAATCAAGTATCATGTATCAAGTTTCTGGGAATGCCAACCTTCTTTTCCAAATTAGGAAAGTATTTCATTGTTTTCATGGGAAAGAATGGGAAAGAAGGGAAAAACTGGGAAAGAAGGGAAGAACTAATCAGGGATAGCTGCTAATATAGAATTAAATAAAGTATAAACCCAAACATCTTATAAAGTCATGCACTAAATTTAAATAATCTAATTCTAACTAATGCATACGAAAGTGTAATATCTCTAGGTGAAAAGAATGTGTGTATCATCCCCTTAAGGAGGAACTCCTAGCAAGAGCCAGCTCCAGAACCGACATGGACCACATTATGCAGAACTCATCCTCAAAGGCAGCTTTACAGAGAAATACAAAATTATTCACATAGCTCTTGATGATAATCATGGGAGAAATGAAGCCTTTACAGATCAAAGACCAAGATTTTACTGAAATCTGAACAACAGAGGCAGATTTGAATTCAGAAAGCACAGGGACTTCAACAAGAGTAAATGATGTCATACTAGAGGTGATGAAGAGAAAGATATATCAAACATTATGCCCGTCAAACTACTTTAAAAGTCAAAGAATGAAGATATGTTTAGCACCAAACTTGGCAAACACTGATGATAATGGAGGAGGTGAGAGCACTAAAACTTTACATTCACATCCATGTCTACATATCCACTTACAGCATTCAAGTACCATTCCACTCACCTCACTTTGAATATTCTTAAATAGCAGTACTCAGAATTTGTTCCTGTGACCTATGGGGCTGTCCTATATAGTTCTTTCCTGTATATGTATCTTCTATTCAAAATATACATACTGAAACAGAATACTGAATTACTTTGTAAGTTGGGTAATATACTTTGAGGCTAGAACTTCCAGAAAATTCTAAGCCTCAAGTGAAAATGCCCTTTGAAATGTTTCTGCTAAGTAATCAAGAATCATCAAGACACTTCAGATCATTTGTGGTTGCTTGTTGTTGCACTGTTACTCCAAACCACCAGTCTACAACAGGGACCTCTGACCAGTCTTGCCTGGAGAGTCTAATGATGGTAAGTCGGGGAAAAGATCAATGGGACTTATGGAGATCTAGGAACCATGCTGCACAAACTACAAAGAGGTGTCATCATTCCATCACAAATAAGCAGCTGAAGAGGAAGAAAGAATACTGGCATACCATTAGCTGCTAACTGGGGTAATGCACATAGAGTTACACAGAAAATTTGCTGGTATTTTCAGCTGTGAGACTGCCTCTGACAACTTTTCATGTTTATTTTTTAAGGTTAAATTTAAAACATTCCACTAACTTAAATGAAGCTATCAATTATAACCATTAACAATTCCATGCTAAATTTAGTAAGTGGAACAGTTTCTAACCTCTTAATTATAAAAAACGTCCAAAGCCTTATGAGTATGTTGCTGCCTATAATAGGACAGACACACAATACATAACCTAATTCTACTGTAAAACATTAGTTTGCAGATCTATGATTCAAGGGTGACATCAACTCACCTGCAGTAAGAGTTTGCTATCTGCAAAAAGATCTAAATTAAGCAGTTCTTCTTTAAGAGAGGAAGGAAAAACCAACACATCATCACAATGCTGGTCCACACTGTATGTATAATGCTCCAAGTCTGACACAGACTCAACTTTTGTGAATCCTTTCTCCTTCAAATCTCTGAAAACATCTTCAGGGCTGTTAACATACAACTCTGACCATTTAATATACAAGAGTTATTTAAGCAATACAGTTCACACTAATTACGTGGATTTTTGCCTTGTATTTTTCTAGTGTGTGTATATATATATATACACATAATTGCAATACTGCCTAATACAAGAGGGGAATTCACTCTATTTTAGGCATATAAATCCTGTTTTGAAACTATTAACTTAAAAATCTGATGATAAGCTAAGAAAGAGGTATATGCTTCCAGAGGATGATTCAACGCATCAAAACATACGTCTATTGCTCAGGAGACACTGTGGCAAATTTATGCTGGAAAACTTAAATTCTTTCAACTGCTTTCAATTTAGCCCAGCTTGCCAATGAATTTAATGGCTGATAACTGAAATAATCTTTGTGTAAATGTAATGAAGGCAAAAATGCTAAGGCTTGCAATTCAAATATCATAAAAATTTAAAGGCATATACAACAAGATGTATTTGCTGAAATGCAGTTTCAGACAGTACCACAAGCTTAGATGGTACATTAAATGTAGATTTAATGCAGTTGCTTTTAGTTCATTCTTATTTAAGGGCTGCAAAATCACCCCCAGAGTAAGACACATTCTCTATTTTGAAGAGCCTGTAACCTAAGCACAGAACATTGATCCAAGACAAGAGTATGAAAACAAAAGTCTTGAAAACCGTATCTATGGATTTACCTGTCTAACAAAGCTGGTAACAGGATAAGCTGGTATGGCTCATGTATTAGTTACTACAGAACTGGAAACATATATAGTTACATTTATAGTAAACCACTGAATATAAGGATTATTAAGGGGTACTTTTTATTTCAAATCTATATTTTGTTTGGTATCTGCCTTAACACCCTTAGCCAAGATTATTGCTTACAGTAACACAGACACTTTTAAAGAAGTTTTCTCTATTTTTCATCACAGAGTTTACTCACCCATATAGTATTTTCTAACTTTATTTTCTGATTTAATTAGTGAAAGACCCACACAACCAACAAAATAGTAAGAAAAACTACTTCATAACTTTGTTACAGTTCATGAATACCATTACTGCACTGTATAAAAACTACAAAGAAACATGATACAATGTCACTGCACCAAGCAGAATCTAAATGTAAGAAACTTAAATTACTTGTAATACTATAACCTGGAAATTCTAGAACAAGTGTGTAGCAAACTATATCACTTCCTATGTAAAAACATCAATATTAGATGATACTTAAAGGACCTTACCTGATTTTAAATGTGTTTATCCAAACACACAATGGTAAAGCAGAAGCCCTTTGGTGCTGCCTCTGTATGGTTTCTGGTAGAACACACTCAATTGAAGGAGCATCATGTTTGATGCGGTATCTTGCCACTGCAGCTGCCAATTTGGTCTTAAAACTACAAAAACATAGTCACGAGTTTAGTAAGTTTTATGAGAGTTTATGTCAGCTGTTAACATACAACTTTTCTATTATATTACTATCTCACTCGGAAACCAAAACCAAAAGTGAGGCCTCGTTTTGCAAGCTGCTACAGAAAATATAAGTGAGGCATTTTCTATCCCAGACAACTGTATAAGCAAGATAGTAGTACATACCTAAAACTGTTTTACTTAAATGCATGAGACTGGAATTATGACAGGTGAGTATGTCAGTTTTCTCAGACAACTATGGAAAAAAAAACCCCACAGATACATTTTGGAATTGTAACCTGTGGGATACGATCCTCAAATTTTTTAGCATGTTTGAAGATATAAACACATAAATGTGCAGAACGACCATTTGATGAAAGCTGGCCTCTACAGAAAAAAAACAAAGATGATGGCAACCAGGAGTCAGTTCTATTGTTATGTGAAAATGTCAGAGGAAATATTTCCACAATCTTTATGCATAATCTTGATAGATGATAATTCAAAGTAAATAACAATTGCTGGTGAGCTACTTTAGATGTCAAGGTATATTACTTACTGCCCTCCAGAAATACCTTGCACTTACGAACTTTTGGGGCTATTCTAAATTCAGCAGCAACGCAATTCTGTTCAAATGACAACTGAGTTTATCAACAGACTGACAAAAGAAATATTTGAACATTACTTAAAATGCTTGTTTCACATATATCCTTTTTTTTTTGTTAAATATTCACTATTATAGATAATTAGATCAAAGTTTCATAACAGAAGTTTTGCTAAACAAATGGATGTTATTCCATTCCATGACCTCGAGACTCTTACATAGTTATGAATGTTTACTATTTCATTTCTTTTCTAAAAGTGTATAAAAAAACTTCAGCAACTCCAAAATAAGATCCTAGCAAAGTAATTCATAACAGAAAGAGAGTTAGCTACATTTTTCTTAACTATTGGAACATGAGAGTTTCTCTCCAAAATTAGGTTCTCATTAAAAATAAAAACAAAGCCTGCAAAATCTGAACAGACGAGACCTCTGTAATAATTAACATCAAAGACCTCTGTAATAATTATTTTAACAAAGGTGCTAGTTATACAAGTCTGTATTTTTGCTAATATAGATCAACAAAAAGAGTTTATTGCATCTATACCTGTATAGATAATGCTCTATTTTCCGAACGTCTGCTACAGGTTCATCTTCATCAGAAATCTCTCGTGCTTGAAACTGACGGTCTTGTAGGTCATAAAGCATCACAACAAGCAAGCTGGTTAATTCATCTGGCTGCAACAGAAAAACAACTGGATAAAGTGACACAAAACATGCCATACTTCTGCAACAAGATCTATATCAAACAGCAGTCTCCCATGTCAGCAGCATAATGAAAACTCCAATGAAACTCTGATTTCTAAATATAATTTCTATGAAGAGTTAGTAAAACACTGACATTTGAGGTTTTTTAAAAACTCAAATATGCAATTTAAAAGTTATTTAGCTTATCTAAATTAAAATATTCTCCATACACGCAGATAATATGCTCAATAGCTTTTAATGTTACCAGAATTTAAACCTTGACATTATTTTCTCCTCCTATAGCAGTTCCTTGCATAGCTATGCTAACAAAAGCCTTTTGCTTATCAATTTGTCTCGACTGTTCAGTGTGTAACAACTGATAAGCTCAGCTATAACAATCATTATACAGTTGGGACATATGTAAAATCTCCTTCCCATGTCCAAATGCTTAAGCAGGAAGCATCTTCTCTGTTAGGGACAGTAATTACCAGCACTTAACTTACTCTTGTCTACCCCTTTTTATGAAATTCCTACCGCTCTCATGCCTTCAAAAATTTCTACCCTCTCACAAATAGGACTGAAACTAGCTAGAAAACTCAAGTTATTCAGGGAATACCACAAAAAAAATGTTACCACGAGCCTTACTTCCTTACAAAAACAAGCCAAGAATCAGTGTTAGATAATTTGCCTGCTCACATCAATCTCCACAAATAACATCTTGTAATTTTCAAAGGCATCAAAGACTAAACTGGAAGGGATAGAAGCAGATTACTGTGCTAGCTCTAGATTTTCTTTTCATGTCAAAGCAGGAAAGCACATTGAGAGAGTAAGCTGGACCAATTTTTGTCAGTACAATGTTTGCATTCAGTACATTGCCTAGGAAATGAAACATGGGTTCAATGCATTCTTTTGTCTGATGGGTTCGCTCCATGCTTTCCAACTCCCAAGGACAGGAAGGGAACATGATTTTCTTCACCACTCACAAGGGGACAGAGCTGAGAATGAAAGTCAGCATCAGTGAGCAACTATTACATTGCAGTAGCATTATGGTTCACTCTCCTACCTGCTTGCTTTGAAGAATCACAAAATCAAAGAATACCATCTTGGAAGGGACCTCAGAGATCATCTGGTCCAACCTTTCTTGGCGGAAGCAGGTTCTAAACTAGCCCCTGTCCAGCTGAATCTTGAAAGTTCCCAGTATTGGGGAACCCACTTCCCTGGAGAGATATTCCTACAGCTGATTGTGAAAAATTTTCCTCTTCTGTCCAACTGGAATCTCCCCAGGATTAACTTGTACCCATTACCCAATGGTTCCTTTAAATGCTGGAACATAGTGGTAAGGTCTCCCCTGACCTTTCTTTCCTCAAAGCTGAATGAAACCCTCATATAGCTTCTCAGTCCTTTCACCATCTTTGTGGCCTTTCTGTGGACCCTGTCCAGCCTGTCCAGATCTTTTTTATATAGCAGGGACCTAATCTGAACACAGCATTACAGGTGTGGCCTGACAAGCACTGGGTACAGTGGGATAACAACTCCATCTCTGCTGGTGGTGCCCTTGTTAATATAGCCCGGTTGGCTTTCTCTGCTGCAGCTGCACACTGTTCATGAATATTGAGCTGCTTGTCCGCTGGAAGCCACAGGTCCCTTTCCACAGAGCTGCTCCATTCGAAGCAGTAAGGTGCAACAAGAAACTCAAACAACATATTTAGTACCTCAGAGATGAATTCTTTAGACAATAACAGCAGCAATATGTTAAGTCTCAGAGGCTACCATATAGTTCAAACCAAGTAGTTTGAATAATGTTGGAGAATTCTCAAGAAATATTCTAATTACACTAAAAAATATTTCTTCACGTAAATGTTCACTTACTATTGCATGGCATGGGTAGGCACAACTATCTAACAGCACTTCTTCAAGAAGATCTTGATCTGCAAATAAAGAAAATATTGACAAATTATATTATGAAATCTGCAAATTTCTATGGAAGGAAAAGAAAATATTAAAAATCATTAAATACAAAACTGAAAGTTTAAACATCATGAAAATTAAAGGCAAATTTAATCACAAACAGTAGCAACTCCAAATAAGTATAATTCTTTTCCATGAAAAAGTACAGAGTTTCAATGTCTGGTTTCACAACATGCTAGTGATACTTGGAGATATTTAGATATTTGAGGGACATGAGTAGCCTAGTAGTAGCAACCTGTGGTTTAACAACAAAACTTTAACAAAAGATCCATGCTGTCAGGCAGAAACTGAACACCATTCTGCCATATTTTCTCTGCTGCATCATTTCTGTTGGCAATTCTTGGAAAAGTTTTGTACTTACATTTTAGAGCATTGAAAGCCAGTTCATAAGAGAGATGCTGGGAACACACATCTTTAAAAGCCAGCAAGGGAGGTGCTGAGTCACCTGCATACCGGACCAGTATTCTATCCTTAGCCTTTTCAGTATGAATGTCTTGAAAAATCTTAGCTGCGTTCATGTATATGGTGTCCTGATAACCATTCTTCTCAGTAAGAGTCATTCTTTTTGCAACAGATTCTTTTTCATCTGGCTTTTTCACTTCACTCAAGTCTGAAGCATCATTTATAACGTCCTCATGTAAAGACAACTTATTATTAGGCTCAGGCATTTTTCAGTTGCTGATTGTGTAAGTCACAGTCCTGCTGCCTCTGCAAAAACAAGTTTGTACTGAATTATGACATTTTCTTTCACTAGAATACACTTTTCCCCTAATTTTCAGGTCTTGAGTAGAATTTCTTCTTTTTTTTAGGCTCTATTACATATATCATCTGTACCTTCTGTATGTCTATCATCTTACACATAATATTTATATAGTTTTCTTAGCTTATTTTCACCAATGCAGACACAAAGATTGGTTACTTATTTCAAAGAGGCCACTGCTTCACAATAAATGATCCTAAACAGACAATATGCAGAGATTTGATTACTTGGGTCTAAACAGGAGCAGACAGAATATCTCTTACTAGGAATTCTCCTTCAAAAAAGCCACTACAGAAATTTCAAAGCAGCCATGGTCTGTTCCAAAGACCAACATCTTGAAAAGGGCTGCAGAGAATTCCAGATGCTTGTCCACTAAACTGCATAACTGTTCCTAAAAATGGATAACAAGAGATCCCCTAGGTGTTAATGTAATTACTATATTACCTAAACAGCACAATTTTAAATGCAGGAAATCCCTTCTGACATCTCCGAAGACATCAGCCAATCCTCCACATGCTTATCTGTATTACATTTTCTACACATCTTGCATATAAAATAAAAAAATTCCTATCTTCCCCAGAGGTGGAATAGGCAGCCATGGAAAGCCCCATGCTGTGCCTGCATTCCCCTGTTCAAGCTCCCTTTCTCAAACACAGATGACACTCAGCCCATTCCTCTCCAAGACCAGCCCAAGTCAGTGTCTGCCCAGCTCAGCACACTCCAGGCAACAGACAAGAATTGCTTCCTGAATTCTGGCAGCCCATCTGCAAGAGGCCACATCTCCTTCTTTCCTAGGATTTGCTCCCCAAATCCAAGCTGCTAACCCTGTAGAAGCGACTTTTATTGTGTCTTTACAGACATCCTGGACCTCAAACTGCTGTTTCTGGTGAGAGTTAAGCTCTAATAACCCTAGTGTTAGATACAGCATGGCTGGCTCCATGGAGCAAACATAAATTTATTTTATGAAGCTGTATTGAAACAGAAAAAGCAGTGCTATCAAAACAAAGCACTGTTCTTCACTAAAGTACCAGATTACCTAAACCAAACTGAAGCTTTTGTGCTTAGAAAGTGGAAAAAAAAAATCACAAACACTTTCAGGATCTTTTACACTAATTTGACCATAAGACATGTACATGATTTCATAGAAACAAGGACAGCATCGAATAGATACCTGAAACTCAAATCCTTTCTCCCACTGAACACAAAATATTCGTCTTTAGCACATGTAGCAAGTGAATTAATGTTTGTGGTGTCCAGACTTTTAAACCTTGTAAGGTTTACTGTTTATGACTTCTTTGCCAAGCCGTTTTTGCTGACCCACAAGACACACTGCTATTAAGTTATTTGATGAATACACTTTCCCAAAAGACAATTGTCATGTTAATCAAGATGAGATGACAGTGCTCTGTCCTGTGCAGACACTGGCTTCAACACTGTAAATCACAGCTTGGATCACTGAACTCTGTGCCAGGCAGAGAATACTGAGCTTGATTAATAAGAGAGAAAAGAGACCCTGCCGTTGTCTATACAAGAAATGAGCTGGATCTCAAGCAAATTTCTCAGATAGGGAAAAAAAAAAACAAAGGTTCTAAGGAGGCCATCATTTTCTTAAACCAGAGTGGCCTTCAAACATCAGATAGTTTTCCAGTGTTTAGTTAAGAACATCTTCTAATGGAAAATTACTTTCTTGTGCTTGGGTGTTAGTGAAGGGAGATGAAGAATGAATGTGCTTGGGTGTTAGTGAAGGGAGATGAAGAATGAATGTGAGGACAGATAAAGTTTATAGTATTTCTGTGTCCTAGAACTGCTAAATCTCAGTGGTCCAACTGCTTCACCTACAAAGCAGAAACTTGCTGTTGCAATAAACTTTCCAAGTTCTTGCCAATATACTCCCGCGCTGTTTTCCTTAAACTTGATCAGATTTGCAAAACTAGTAACAGGGTATGCAGAAGAAGGGAACTTAAAAAGACACCTGTGCCTAAAACACAGTTCCTGGACAGCTGTTCTCCGCAACACCTAAAGTTTGTGTTGTGAACAGCAAGCACCTGCCTCAGGATAATGTTGGGAAAGCATGGAAAACAGACAAGAAAGTATCTTCTCACTTCTGATCCCAAGTCACAATCCACAAAACTGATGACAGCAATCAGGGCAACTCGAAGTTAGCACAACAGTTCAAGTAAGACCTGTAGCATCACAAGGCAAACAGGTGCTTCTTGTGCACATCATCTGTGCAAAGTGATGTACAGCTCTCTCCTCTGAAAGTACCTGTATGATGGATGCAGACAGACTCCCGCAACAAGAGTTACCATTATCCAAGTACAATACAATAGCAATAAAGGTAAGAGACTGCAGGTTTCCAATAACAGAGTGGGAACTAGAGAGGTCACTGGGAAACTAAATCAGACTTTACAGCAAGGCAGGACAAGGGAGGACAAGGCAGGACAAGGCAGGAGGCCTAGCGGCATCCACATTTTTCCTATATTTTTCCCGTCACAGAGCGGGGCTCCCAGCTGCTCTGCCGGGCTCTGAACTCGAAGCGTTCAACACGTGTAACACTAAGCCCTCTAGAAAGCCCCTGAAGAACGCCTCTGAGGATGGTGGCACGGGGCGCCGCGGGCTGAGGCTGCTTCCGCGCTGCTGCCGGCCCTGAGGGGCACCCCGAGCGCCGGAGCCCCGCTACCAGGCCACAGTTACCCGGGTGGGCAGGGGAGCAGTTTCCCCCACACAACCCCGTCCGCACTTGCACTTGCACTTGCACTTGCACTTACCCTTATCAGCAGCAAACAGCCGCCGGGCCGGGCAACCGCAGAGCCGAGCCCCGAGCGGGCCGGACACCGCACCCACAGACCCACCTGCCGCAGGGGGGACCGTTGGGCTAACGGAGGGCGCCACCACCCTCCGTGCTTCGGCGGGGGGGTTCCACCTGTCCGCGCCTCCCGCCAGCAGCCCTCCTCCGGGCCGGAGACAATGGTTCGGGCCGCGGCGGTGCTGTGTGAGGCGGCGGTCGGTCGAGCTGGGGCCTTGAGCGAGGTGTGGCGGGCAGGGCCCTGCCGGCCGGGGGATCACGGGGAGGGAGGGGGTAATTCAGAAGCCACAACAGGATGCCAAAGTCCACCCTGGCAACGGCACGCAGGCGTCTGAGGTGTGTTTGCCAGGGGCTGCCACGGCTGGACCTTTGAAGGAACGAGAGCTGCTAGCAGTTTGCTTCGTCTTGTTTTAAAAAAGACTTTCATTTAAAAAGATGTTCCCCCAAACATCATTAACTATTGCAGACTCCATGGCCACTTTAAAAAATAAATCTCACCTACACTCACGCTTTTAGCTGTGTTGAAACTCCACCTGTTGCAGGACTGGTAATACCACGCATGCAACAGTAGCCACAGCTAAGGTGCTGGGGTTTCACCTGCCCTGAATATCAGCAGGATGCTGTTGCCATACACAGTGCTCTAGTAGCGCTTGAGCTGTCTCAGCCTCCACTTTTATTCAGTCTGGAAGCACATCATCAGACTTTTAAGTTGTTTCTAGACTTCAAAACAGAACCCTAACCAATAAATCAGCCGTAACCTTGAAGGAAATTTACTTTTTAAAATCATAGAATTACAGTGTGGTTTGGGTTGGAAAGGACCTCAAGGTCATCTAGTTTCAACCGTCCTGCCATGGGCAGGGACACCTCACAACAGGACAGGTTGCCCAGAGCTCTGTCCAACCCGGCCTTGAACAGTGCTGGGGATGAAGCATTCACAGCTTCTCTGAGCAACCCATTCCAGTGCCTCACCACCATTACAGGAAAGAATTTCTTCCATATATCCAGTCTAAACTTCCCCTGTTTAAGTTTGAACCTGTTACCCCTTGTCCTCTCACTACAGTCCCTCATGAAGAGTCCCTCCCCAGCATCCCTATAGGCCCCCTTCAGATATTGGAAGGCTGCTATGAGGTCTCCACGCAGCCTTCTCTTCTCCAGGCTAAACAGCCCCAACTCTATCATCTTCACAGGGGAGGTGCTCCAGTCCCCTGATCATCCTCATGGCCCTCAGCACAAACCCTAGTATGTCTGTGGTTTTACAAATTGTCCCAGAGTTTTTTGTGAGCAAGCTCCTTTGAAGCACATAAGCCAACACTTGTCCCAGATGCAAACTTGGCCATTAGCCACATCTGTTTCTGGTACGAATATTATCAAATACCTACACAAACGAAGCTGCAACTTCATTCAGTCATATACATTAGGACTAGAAAATTTGCTGTTAAAATCAATCCTTAGTTTGCTGATGGTACAAAGGTATGGAACTGCTATGTACTCCAGCAATGCTTCTACAATTGCAACAACAATTACAAAGCAAGCCAAGTGAACTGGGTAAACATTGCATATAGCAGTTCAAACAAATCTTGAATTCTTCCTGGTGACAAAACAAATCTTCCTCCTTTGCTTTTCCGGTCTATTTGCAAATCCAGACAAAAAGAAATGTAAGGGTTTGATTCAAAACAAACAAACAAAAAAGACAAAACAAAACAACAATTCTTGACATTTCGTTTTTCTAGTTGATTTTATTTTTAAAACTAATGGTCGAGTCCCGAAATTGCTAATAGCCTCAGAATGATCAATTGTTCACTGGAAAGGTTGCCCAGATATGTTCTGTACACAACTGTGCTTTTATTTAACTTTCTCATATAACAGTTACAAAAAATCTTGGATTATGCTTTATAATAAGGAAAAAACAAGTTTGGTTTGATCTGGAATGTTTTTACCCTATTCACTCTTCTGACCATTTATTTTACAGCTTAGAAAACCATGACTGTAATTCAGAATAGCATAGAACAACTAACAGGAATTGGCTTTAGACTAACAAATACCCAGGTAGAATTCAGTACAATAAACAAAGCATTATTTTAGCAGCTTGAAAGCTGGAGGAGAAGGGAAAGCTGACGATGAGATCTGATGAAGAATTCTGAATGTGAGACACCAGAGTAGCTATTAAGAAGATGGGTACAGGCTGGGAAAAAGACTGGATGAATATGAGCTGACTCAGGGATAAGAGGAGTAAGAGACAGAGGAAACAAAGTTTTTGGCCAGAAGCTATCAGAGAGGAAGGAGCTGAGAAAAACAATGGTGCTTCCAGTCGCACAGAAGCAAGGGGAAATGGACATCATTACAGCTGTGATTAATGTTTTTTGTCACTGATGAGCTCATCTTTCTAAGTCGTCAGATTGTACGACTAAGATTTTTTATAAAGACACAGCAGACAGGGTATTAAAAAAACATTCCTCTTCCATTTTATTGGTTTATAGGTTATGCAAATGAATTCCTATTGTTTATTTACCAAGAAAAATGCAAGGCTGTGTTCCTTGTTCCTGATAGTTAGAAATACCTGTCAGCTTAAATAGAGAATTATCAAAATAGTATTGTTTAGCAAATCTAAGGTTTGACATACCCATACCAAAAAAACCTTTTGAATGTTCTAAAATAAAGTGGATATATTTATAATATTATTCCTTGAAGCTATAAAAAGGAGAGCAATTACCAGTAGAAATATTTCCCTATGTAATTGAATTACAACTCAAATGTAAGGATTTAACATATAAGTCACCCCAGTTGCCAATGTTTATAGTTTATCAAGAAAAGCCAATAGTACCACGCACATTCCATAGAAACCATTTGTGCAAGACAATGTTAATTTATGTTAATACTAATAGAATTGCAAAGATGTCTGCCAGGGGGATAAAGGAGATATGTGCAGAGAAGTAAAACACAATCAGATAATTTGACATCCAAAAGCAGTAGTTTTGCGGTTTGGCAAGATGTAGCAGGGAACATTCTTTCACCCATCAGGGACAACATGTTCTGGTTTAGTGACATAAACAACTCATTTAATTTTCATCTTGTACTTTTCATCCTGTACAACCTTAGGCACACCTACAAAGAATAGAAAGCCCTGAAGCTATAAATGCATAATGAACTCAAGTTCAAAAGATTTGTTCGTGTCACTTACAGTTGCAAATAATATTATAACCTGCCTTGTTAGTACATTTTTTTGGGAAACATGTCTGAAGTCACGCACAGCACTGTTTGTTTTCCTCCTGTCTCAGCTTAGGTTCAGAGACAATCTGAATGTCAAGGAAAACTTGAGCAGATGTGAAGAAGTGGGACCCTCTGTTTTTCTCCAGCACCCCTGCACTAGTAATGCTGAATATCTGAACAGATTTAGACTCCTGGGGCTCTAGCAGCCTTCCCTCCCACTACCTGTATTCATTGAACTAAATTTAAAGTCTCCTAGTGAGTTCAATGATACAGGATCAGTCTTTGTTGCCCCATACCTCTACTCAGGCCATACACATCAGTGGTATCAGCTTAGAGATCCCTAGTTCATATACCAATTGTTCGAAATTTTTTCATTCCATTCACAGGGAAGTTTTAAGTACCCAGTTGCACAGGAGGACTGGTGGTGTGGGGTTGTGCATGTTCTCCTCCCCATGCTGGCTTTCCACTCTGTTGCTGATATCCCTCTCACTTATTATAATGACAGGGCTTTAGTTACAGAGACCACAAATCTCTCCATGCTTGTTCTACCTTAAATGGAATGAAACTAGAATTTGGAATTCTCCAGACTCACTGCTGTGCATGTCTCTCCTCTGATCTTGCCGCTTCTATATAAGTCACGTGTCAATGATACGACTAATAATCTTCCGGAGCTTGGTTAAAATTTTCCTCCTTTTTCTGGAGAGGAATTCCAGTTTTCAAATGCCTTCCATCTCCGTCTGATGCTCCAGCCCCTTATAAAAAACCCAAGAGTATCTTTCTGCCAGATCAAACATCTCTTACAGCTCTGCCTGTTTATACAGGATACCCCCACCTGATGTTGGGGTGATTTACCAGGCTGCATTCTAGTCATCTTCTCTGTGACTTACTATCATGTAACAGCATACTTTTCAGCCCAGACTATTTTCAAGCATCTCTTAGAAGTTTGTAATATGTGTTAGGAAGTGCAATAAAAAACCCTATAAATTTTAAAAATATGGAGATTCATACTTCCAGTGCTCAAACCCTCCAATAACTAAGGCACATACTGTAAAAAAAAAAAAAAAACTATTACAATCCAGTAGATTTTACGTGCTCAGGCTGTTAACTATAAACTAAGGCAGAAAATCGGAATCTTTGTTAAGATTTTGCTGCTTTCCTTGCCTACTGGAAATTCATCTATGAGCCAAGTCTCAATTGGATGTCAACATGCTAATTTTGCAATTTAAGATACACCTGTTTGCTACAGCACATGTTTCTGATTAAGAGCATTAACCCCAGTGCCTGTATCTATTTTTCTCTACTGGCAGCCTAAGCCCTGTTTCAGAAATCTCTGGCACTGCCCTGCAGATAAGAATATTGTAGAGAAAGCCATGCCTCTAACTGTCCTTGGAATCCCACCAGGCATTTTAAGTCTCAAAATGAACTTAACTAAACCCTATTCACAAGATCAATCAGTTCCCTTGGAAATATGTTTTATGTAAAGCAGATTTGTGAAAAGTGTTTCCTAAGAAATGCAATTTCAATGCAGGTACTGTGGCAGTCCATATGCATCATCAAATTGTTGGCTGGGGATGAGGTTGCTTGATCTATTATGGAAATAAGAAGCACCCTGTTCTACTATTTATTGCTTTTTACCATTTGCAACTCACTTGATAAGTGCCTTTGCATGAAATTGTCCATTTTTCCCTTCTGAGTGCTTTGTCACAATTTTCCAGCAGTAACCAGACAAGAGTCTGTTGATAACATGAATTGACAAGTTTTTTAGTCTGACCATTGCATTCCCAACAATGCCTTGCAAACAGAGATAGTGAAAAGGCACATTCCTTGCCCTGACATGTCACAGTTGCGTTTTCATATTCTTGAACACACAGAAATGAAGCAGTTCTCCCAACTAGAGATGAAAAGAATTTAATTTACTCAACAAGCAGAGGCGATGTAAGAGTATTCATCAAAGCTAGGAGGATAAAAAGGAGGCATGGTGGTTTTGGATCACAGTTTGTGTTCTGGTCTTTTGCTGTAGTTAAATGTTGCTTTGAAAGCAGCTTGTCATTGGATGCCTCCTGACATGTCTCAGACTAATTGGCTTTTTTTAGACATATTGTCTGTAAAGCAGGTAACCTGCATACCCCAAAGACTTTCAAACTTGGGTTTTTGTTGTGTAATAGGACAGATATTGCTAAGGCTTCCAGCCTGTCCTCACCATGCCTACCATTTGCTCTCTTTATTCCTCACTGTAAACCTAGTTTGTTTCAGGGAGTGAAGAGCAGCAATGACCTGATACAAAGTCTGGCACTTCCCTAGCTTGTATCCTGCAGTGTTTAAGCATTCTGTAAAATACGGTGGGCTTTAGAAAACACAGCCTTCCAACTGATTTCATGCTTCTAATAATAGCCTTCTAAGTGAGGAACAGTGCATGTGCCTCATGTAAGCAATCACACTGTCAAAGTAGACAGAGACATAGAATCTACAAGCTCAGAAAAACAGCTTTACAAGCTGCTGATTAGGTTTTGGTTGTTTCCATGCAGGCCAAAAGCATCAATTTAATATTGGGAAGGCCAACATGGAGTGAAGGAGATAATTTTCTTCCCTGTGGTTTTAGCATGAAAGGATTCATGCAGTTCTCACTGTTCTCACTGGGGACTGGCCTGAGTATGTCTTTCACTTGACTTCATGGCTTATTTGCTTTCTTGTATTAAGCAGCAGGCATTGGTGATAAAATTGCATTTTCTGAGTGGTTAAATTTGTTAACAGTAATAGCTAGAGCTGTTGAATTCCAGTGTGCACTACTGTAATCATATAGTGTCTCTGAGCAAAACTTTCCTGAATAGAAATAGCAGTGTGCTTATCTGCCCTAAATCAAAACAGCCATCACACTTCAATTTAAATATCAGTGATTCTGCATCTGTATGCTGGTCTGGTTCAAGCCAAAGAACACTGTGTACATTAGCATTTTACAACTTAGTAATCAATCTTCAACAATATGGGTTCCCATACAGACAGTTGGAATTTGATGTGATGCTTTTCATGGAAGAAGTAACAGTACTATTTAAAATATGGCAGGGAAACTAACAGAAAAATACTAAGAATGAGAAAATAAAAGATTGAGGGTATTTTCACCATCTTCTTTTTCCATAGCTTTACATCTACTAAATTCTTTGATAAGAACTCATTCTGTTATGCTAATAAAGGATAACATAACATTGTCTTGAAAAAAGGCACAGAAGGTTGTTGCTGTTCCATTCTTTTAGCTATTAAAAACTTCAGTGTTACTATTAATCATAGCAGAAAGACTGCAGGGCCCTGAGTTTTCATCTTGTTACACAGATGAATGAAACACTGATTGTTTGATGTCAACATATTTATTGGCAATTTGGAGGTTTCGTTCTTCCTGACAGCAGTTTTATATGTGCCTCTGCATTTCCCTTGATCTGCAGAAATACCAATGAAAGGAAAATACACGGATGCAAATCTAAACACCTTGTATTTTGTGAAACAATATCAGTATTTTTATATTTAAATTATTGAATGAGTCTTCAGTTATTTGATCGTTCTTTTCTAATTTATTAAATCGCTGTCTTCTTCATTCAGATCAACTCCCCTTGGTTTCAGCAATATGTTATTGATCATAGCAAACCCTGGACATGCAAAATACTATATTAGCTGGCCTAGTTTGAATTAAACACGTCCTTATTACATGGAATTGCATCTTTTCATAATGTCCTGATTCAGGTGACTGCCAGGAAAACTAATGAAATTTGCTGGAACAAATGAAAAGTGGTTTGCTTTTGCCTGAGAATATTCACCCAGAAGTTTCGTGCTGCTTAATTAGCAGCATTTTTTGCTTGAGGAATGCGGATTTTCCTGGAAAGCATGCTGAGGCACATGAAAAACAACAAGGTGCTTGGTGACAGGCAGCATGGCTTCACGAAGGAGAAATCCTGCCTGACCAATCTGGTGGCCTTCTATGATGGGGCTACAGAAGTGATGGACGGGGTAGACCAGTTGATGTTATCTACCTGGAATTGTGCAAAGCATTTGACACTATCTCACATGACATCCTTGTCTCTAAGTTGGAGAAACATCAATTTGATAGATGGACCAGCCAGTGGATAAAGAACTGGCTGGATGGCCACATGCAAAGAGTTGTGCTCAATGGCTCAATGTCCAGCTGGAGACCAGT
>JASSUY010039476.1:0-61368 GCA_032466535.1 Forpus xanthops | reverse complement strand
CGCACGGCGCCGGGGCCGCCGCGGCCCCGCTCTCCCTGCCCTTTGAGGGGTCCGTGGCAGTCTCCCCGCGACCGAGGCCGCCTCAGCCCTGCCGCCGCCCGCTCGGGCCGGAGGGAAGCCGTGGCTGCCCCGAGTCCGCCATGGCCTCAGGCAGCGCCTGCTCCTGTGCTTCTGGGGCTCTCAGGATGGAGGGGGGGTCTTCACCTTCAAAAGGCTTAAAAAAAGCGGGGGCAAGCAAAAGTGAGTGCTCATCCTGAATGCGCTTCTGGGTGTTGGTCGAAGAGTTTGGATGGCAGTTCCGGGTGAAGTTATGAGGCTCTTGAAAAAATGGTTTTGCAAAAGAGAAAAACAGCTTAATCTCACATGAAAATCCTTCAAATATGGTGCGGTGGGGTGAGGGGGATTGGAATTGGGTCAGTGGGGGCGAAAGGGAGGGGAAAAGGCCGTTTATATACAAGAGTGTGAAGGGAAGTCCCAGCATTTTGAAAGGACAAGTTGTTCATAGTTAAGTATCAGGGAAAATGTAGCAGAAGCGGTCTGGATGGGGGCTGGTTCCCTGCTGCAAGAGCAGGAGCACTGATTATTAAGGAATAAGCCTTAAAGAATGCGGGTGGAAAGTAGAGTGAACCCAGTCAGTTGGGATGGGGTGTGAAGAGGACGACGGGAGGAGGGCAGGCTCGCCCTCTCCCCCCGGCCCAGAGGACTGGGCATGTACACTACAGCGGGGCCTTTCTCTGTCCTTCTGCTCCCCCTTCCTAGGGACAGGCTTGGTGCCCCGAAGACGCTTTGTGTTCGGGAGTTGGGTGGGTGATGGCAAGGTGCGGGCAGCGTTGGTTGTGGGAGTCGTCTGAAAATGACCTGCGATTTCACACTGCTTCTCTTCAACCACGGCAGCCTGGCAGGGCTTTCAAAAATCCTTTGTTTTCTCCGTCAGGATAGATACTTTACGATGAAGTTCTGTGCTCAGCCTCTTTTGCTTGCTTGTCACTGCCTGCTTTCCTTTTAGCCTTTACTGGTGTGTGTTTAGCCGATTCTGTTTGAGAGATGCCTAGAGCTATCTATGCTTACTGTTACTACATGCATATAAATGTATGTGTATGAGAGGGCATAGGTGCACGGGTCTATCCATTTCTGTATTACTTACCCCAGCCCACAAACCTGTATTTGAGTGCTATTTAAGCGTGCAAATGCATGCAGGCATATGCCTCCAGACAGGCACACATTGTGTAGTAGACTGAAATAGATAACTCCACATAATGCGGGAATAAACTGAGCAGCTCAGAAATCAGTGCGAAAGAAAGAAAGAAAAGACAGAGGGAAAGAAGTAAAAGGCAGAGAGAGAAAAAGGAAAAGCAGAAAGGAAGCCTTGCTTGACTTAGTGTCTGAACACAAAGTGAGGTTTTGTCTCACTGATAAATCTCTCTAGGAGGAGCAAACTGAATATCTTAAACTCGTGTTAAAGGCCAAACATATCTGTTTCTGAAAGGAGAAAGAATGTTTTCTTGCTGTGGAAAATGAAATCGAATTTAGTGACAGGCGTTTGTGTACAGCAGCAGGGTCAGATGCCAAAAGAGCCTGGACACACACCCCTGCCTGTTAGGTTATGGCGCTGTAAGCGAACAGGGGTTCATGCTGCCTCTTTTTGATTAGAAAGGAAAAAAGAAAAAGAGAAAGAAAATTAAAAAAAAAAAAAAAGAAAAAAAAAAAGGTTGTAACAATCTCTTTTTCGAAGTCCCTACATTGCAAATCCAGCCGCGTTACCATGCTAGAGGAAATGAAAAAATGCTTCGGTTTGAGAGGACGAGTCCCTTATTTCCCTTACTGGATACGTTTCATGTGTTTTCCCCAATACTCCGGCTTAAGGAGATGCCTTCTGAAACCCAAACACACGCATAGCTCGCACCCGCACATGCACACGGACAGATAAGATATGTATGAGATCCTGACACATACGGGGTGGGGGGAAGAGCAGGGGAGAGAGAGAGAGAGAGAGGGAGAGAGAGAGATCCTCCTACCTGGAGCCATAGATTGCAAGATACGTAGTGTTACCTGGGGAAGTCAGAACAAGTAAAAACACATTGAACTTCAGGGCTCTATGAGGCAGTTGATCAAGATCAGTGCTTGCTCATTTTCTCCCTCAGACTGTCTGTCTTGGGTTTTTGTTTTACCGTTTTGAGCAGCTCTTTCTATTTTTGCCTCCCTCTGGAGCCTTCATATTTGGAGCCGGTTTCGCTCACCATGGCTCTGGGAAGAGCTGCTGGTCTGCACGGTGTTGACTTTTTACAGTTCGGCCGGCTCTGCTCCCGGGTAGCTCCAGCAGTGCTCCTGACTGGGATTTAATCGACAAGATCAGTTCGGCTTTTCGTGCAGTTTTTATGGCTCAGTCCATTCCCTAGATCATGCACAGAAACTTTCGCAAGTGGATTTTCTACGTGTTTCTATGCTTTGGAGTCATCTATGTCAAATTAGGGTAAGTCCTTCTGCACGACAGATCTCCTTGGCTTTTGGGTCACGTTATTACGGAGTTGTGGACAAAATATTGCGCAGAAAAGGAAAAACAAAAGAAAGAAAGAAGGGAAAGTGAGAAGTTGACTGTTCCTCTCTGTCTGTTTTTCCCCCCTTTCCCTGGTGCCCAAGCGGTGGCAGCCCCCGGAGCTCGGTCGTGCCCCCCACCTCTGTCCCGGGGCAGCGCGATGCCCGGCGGCAGGGAGCTCCTGCAGCGCCGAGCCTGGAGAGAGCCGGTGGCGGATGATGACGGATCCTTTTCTTTTGTACTGCTTAAGCGAACTTAAATATTATCTCTGGCGTACAGTACCCTCCGGTTTTTTTTTTTTTTGTTTTTTTTTGTTTTTTTTTTAAAGGCAGCCTGACAGATTTAACTCAGCCGCTGCTGCTGGGACAATAGAGCAAAGATGAAGTATTAAAAAGGCGAAAGGGGCGGGAGGAGGGGAATCCCTGCTCTGAATCTGCACTCGGGGATTTGGTTTATGCAGGCCTAGACACAATTTGCGTTTCTATCCATCACGCGGACGTGTTGAAATTAACTTGACAACTGGTCCGGCTGCCTCCACGCTGGCGCGCCCGGGAGGCCGGGCGGGCTCCGCCGAATGTCCCCTCTCCCATCCGCCCCCCCCGGCTCGGGGCCGGCTGTCAGTGGGGCTCCCCGGGAGCCAGCAGCTCTCTCCTCGGCCTTGAATCGCAGCACCGAGCTCACTGTTATTTCAGTTGCCAAGTTTCTCCCTCTCTGCTTCTTCCCCGGTACCTGTATGCCCTTATTAATATCGCTCGTCGCAGTAGGCTGACTTGAGTTGAATTTCCACATTCCTGAGTCCCAGCCGAGTCCTTACCTGTCGAGCTACAAACTCTTTAAACCTCCTGTCTTTGCATAGCTGCGGGATTTTTTTTTTTTTTTAATGATCAAGAATGCATAAGGTGAGTTGCAATCCAAAGAAACGCTCCCTTCCCTTCTTAAAATCAATCAGTGGAAGAGGGGGGAGCAGAAGGGCAGCCCCCAAAGGCGGGAGAGCAGGGGCAATTCCCCAGAGGGACGGGCCAGCCGGCACCACGGCGCAGCGTTCCATCCCGTTCCGTCTTCCTGGAGCGGGTGGGCAGCGGCAAGCGGGAAGCTACCCTCCTGGCCCTGCGCTCCCCGACGGCGCCGCGGGCACTGGTCCAGGCACGATCAATGCGCTGCGGGGACAGCCCCGGAACAGTCCCGTCACTGCTGTCAGCAACCCCAGCAGAGGCGGAGAGGAGGAGGGGGCTGCAGGGGGAGGGAAGCTGTGAGAGGGAGCGCGCCAGAGCTCGAGATTAAGGTTACACGGAGGGAGGATTAAATCAGGCTTCTCGGGGATGAGCAGAAAGGGTCCGTGCATTCCCCCCCTTCCCCAGGAGCTCTCCCAGCTGTGGGCAGCAAGGGCAGGCTTTCCGCGGTTGCAGGCGCCGGTGGAAGCCACGAGCTGCCTAGCGGAGGGTCCGCAGCAGGTTGCTCGGCGGGCAGCAGCCGGGTGCATCCCTGTGCGTGTTTGTCTATTTATTTATTTATTTATTTTATGCACGGCCCGGATCTCGGCCCTCCCCACAGCCGCAGGTGCCGCCGCGGAGAACCCGCGGAAGATGAGCAGAGGGAGGGAGGTGGACGCATTCCGTGCTGCCCCCTGACCTGCCCCGGTACGGGGCCAGAGACCACCCTGCCCCTGCCGTCGAGCATGGCCGGGGGTAGTCCCAGATCCTGCCTGCTAGAGGCAGGAGGGTGCTCTTCGTGCTCTGATCCCCGCGAGGCCGAATACCTGCACCGCCCCTTGTCGGGGTTGTGGTCGGCAGCGATGGGCTTTGGCGTCCTCTAGGCTCAGATTGACAGGGGTTTAGATGAGAAGTGAATCTGGTGAGGATGTGTATCCATAAACGAAGCGATGACGGGGCACCCCATCTGCTTCAATAGCTGGAGGACTTCGTGCAACACATCCCTCACAGAGAGGCAGGCGAGCTCAAAGAAAACGCTTTGCAAAATCAGGGTAATCATATTGCTGTTGGCTTTCACTGCGGTTTTATTTTCAAAGGGAACAGAAATTTGGGCACATGTTAGTCTGGAAGGCAGATCTCTTTCCGAAATTGCTTGTAGCTATTTTAGAAGGGGATTCAAAGCAAAAATCGCAAGAATGCCGTTGGTCTGAGCCTAGAAGTAAAACTGAGTGGACAGCAGAAGCAATAAAAGCCCTTACAGAAACCCTATCAGATCCATCACCATGCCTGTACGGCGATGAGGATACTTCACTTTCTCTGAACAATAGGGGAGAAATTTGCACTGAGATCCAGGGCTACTTCTAGGCTAGGCATGTGGGATGCAATTATTTCCTCTTTCATCAGCCACTGGAACTACCATTTTGTTGAAACCGTATCCTTTGAACGTAATGATACCTTTTCTAGTGAGCTCTTTGCATAAAAAAAAGAGGGAGGGGGGGAGATGAAGTCAGATAAAACGTAGTTTGTCTTCCAGTGCATTCGGTTTATTTTGCAACGTGAAGGAGAGAGCCGCTGTGCCCGCGGTAGCAAGGAGCTTACACTTGAAAGATCGTTTTTTTTTTTGTTTGGGTATTTTTTTTTTTACCTTTTTCTTTGCTGCGGAGCACGTGTTCGTATCTAAATAAAACGTGCTCAAAGCTCCACTTCAGTGGCAAACTTGAGACCGAGGGGAGAGAAAATAACGCAGTGCATAATAATTCACCTAGTTGTTGGACGGGGCGGGTGTGTCCCATGGGGTGGCATGACAGATGACCATATAGCGGCTTCAGTTCTGTCCAATTAGGAGGAGAGAGCAAGATCCCGCTCAAGTAGTCCTTCCCCTCTGGGAATTCCAGTTGTTCCCACTTCTATTTCCTATCCCAAGTTTGCTGGAGAGAGAGGCGTGAGGTGAAGCATCCCTTGATGTTTCTGTTGATGGCGTTTCCGTCCAGGCACCGAAGCGTAAAGCGGCTGCGACACTGATGGCTCCATGTATTCCCTTGCGAAAATAGATCGCATCAAATACTGACCTCGGCTAGCAGCAGGATCGAAACAGAAATGTTCGCTGCGAACATTGCAGAGCCCTTGTCTCCTGTTTGTTTAATAAATACTTCTGAAGTTAAAAACCACTGCTGTACCACAGATGAAAATCACAGTGGCAGCTCTGCGGATTAAAGTGATGTGATCTTCGGCAAGACGGAGCCGCGGGCAGTGCTTGGGTCTGGGTTGTTTGAGCAAAACCCACCCTTTTCCTCCTTATCTTTTCTGGAGGGGAAAAAGGGAGGCAGCCGAACAGGGGAGCCGGAATAACTCCCATCCCCGTCGGGCGGGAGTTCAAGGTGCGGTTCGAGAGATGCAAGAGGCGGGAGCTGGCGCTGCCCAGAGGGAATAAAGAAATGTGCCGGCACCCCTTCGGGCATTCCGGCCCAAGTTGGCCGCAACACACTGCTCCCTCCCAGGACTCCCAGGGACGCTGCGAAGGGGAACGGCCCAGCAGACCCAGCTTCTCCCCTACAAGGCGAATCTCGCCTTGGCTTTCCGGCGTTTGCGGCAAACGCCAACGAAATCCCGCGCCCCTAGCCCACCTTCAGGGGTGTCCGGTAGCAGGGAGCCCGTGAGCTCGTCCTCTCCGGTTACCCTGGCCCAGTGGCCGGCAGCAACTGAGGTGCAGCCTCGACGGCGGCAACACGTGCAGCAAGAGAAGCTCCGGCGAGGGCCCCGCGAGGAAACCAGCGGGGTTTACACTCGGAGTCCCGTACGGAGCAGCTGAGGTACCAGGGCTGCCTGGCACCGTCCCCATGACGGAACGACATGTTCCCGGGCCCTTCCACGGGCACCTTCCTTTGTGCTGCTGCCGCCGTCACTCCTCACCCTCGCCGCCAAGCAGACCTCCGCTCATGTTACGAAACTCATCGTTCCCCTCCTTCTTTACCCCGGCACTGGACTTGCTGCTTGGTGAGGTACAAGAAATACCCGATTTTAAGCAGAACGGAGTCCGGTGGGTTGCCAACCGTGCAGACCTTCAAAGCCCTTATAGGCTTCTGAAGTGCTCTTGTGCCGAACACTCTCCAGGTCTGGGGTAAAAAGGAAACCGCAGCTGGGAATGGACAGATAAAAGACAAGAGAGAATAAAAAAGAAATTCTTTATTCGTGCCTGCTCTGCTTCATCTGCCAGAGTATGGTGTCAGCAACCATTCTAGTGCCGTTCTGCCCCTATTTTGTCCCAGATACACGTGTTTGTGGAATAAGGAACGACAGCTGCTGAAACGCCCATATTAGGTGTCACCGACAACACCCCTCCTCCAGTGCCACATCATTTTATTGACAGGATTATATTCGGCTTCAATCAACAAAACAAGTGCACTACTCACTATCCCCGGCTGACATACATATAGAACCCATTTGGATGGAATTTATAAGGTTATTTCTATCATCATCGTCATTAATAATTTTTCGACGCAATAACTGGCCCGTGGTTTCAGAATGAAATTTAACTTCCCGAAAAGAAACAGCACAATTTGTTTTCTATTTACAAGTTTACTCTCCCTATACAGCTAAGCTGTGGAAAAACCAGCTTCCATCCCAGAATTGTGGAGATGAGTCCATTGTCTTTGTTTCAACTGGACTGGGTCTAACTGTGGTAGTACCGGTTCGAAGATTTCCAGCTCAAGTATTTACTTTGCATTTTGACGATTAATTTATTTTTGGTCTTCTTTCCCCCAGAAACCTCTTTAAAAGCAGATGCATATTTAAATACGTATCAGAAGCCGAAAAAATTGCTAGAAATAAAACATTAAAAGGGTCTACGCCGTTATCCTAGTTCCCGTTCAGAGCAGCTGCCCCAGCCCCAAGCCTGCGTGCCTGAGAGGGAGAACGGGCGTTACAGGACATTTGTGTTTACATATACATGCACATACGATGATTTTAGAATCTTGAAGAATTATAAGTAAGACGATTCTGTGATTACAATGATTGTTGAAAAACTTAATCTTCTGTCCCTTGTTAATCGAGATTATCAGTTTTCTGAAGGACTTTGACTGCTCCGGGGTCTGTGCTGGACTCATAGATGAGGGTGGTTAAATGACACCAAACCCCCCGAACATTTTTGTCTCATGCTGGGAGGCAGACAACGTTTTTACACCGATTCTGCAATTCCCGTTCCATCTGAGGGAACATTTCGTTGTGTCACGGAGGCAGCTGCACCCCTGTGCTGGGACTGGCTAACCGAGGAGGTGTTCCCAGGGTATTTGGAAAAGCACTTGGCCGGGAAAACTCCTTCAGTCATTTAACCTGAGACGAACATTTACAAAAGCTACGGACTCAGGAGAACTCGGAGCGCGGCTCTCGCTGATGTCTGCTACGTTTGTGTTAAATTATCTGCGGCGCACGTTTCTCTTTCGGGGTTCGCTTTCAAGCCCTAACCCTGGCAATCGCAGCGCACGTCTTTGAACAGTGTCCTCCATCTCTAAAAGGTCTATTTTTCCTAAAAAAAAAAAAAAAAAAAAAAAAAAAAAAAAAGGGACAATCTTCCGACGAAGGGAAGAGGAAGAGTGACTGTCTCATGCACGGTTGGGCTACAAAGGGCGAAGGGCTCCCGCCAGCCGAAGCGGGAGGGTCGAGCATGCCTTGGCCTCGGGCGCTGCTGGGCGAGGCAACTGACCTGCCGGGAAGAAGCTTTTCGGACCGGCGTCTTCTCAAGAAGGAGAGGGAGAGGGCAGAGAACAGATGAAAGCTCTTGAGGAGGCAGCGAGAAGTGCGGGGAGCCGGGACTCCCCTGCTCCCCTCCTACCCCGGCAGCTTTACACCAGTCCTTTCCCTCCCCTTCTCTCACGCGAAATCCAGCCTCGCCAGGAAGCTACGAGTGTGCATGTTTTTATTTCTCACTCAGGCGGAATACGACAACATATGAGCCTTTTGGTTTTTGTGGGTTTTTTTGTTTTGTTTTTAATGATTCTCCCTAAACCGGAGTTTAATTTTTACCGGGGGGACAAGGAGAGGCAGATCCCTGCCGAGGCTGAAAGGACGGTGGAACTCTTCAGGGGACCTGGGGCAGCAACCCATAATAAAATAATTCACCGAGAGCGAAGCTGGGAGGGAGCTGCCAACTCCTTCGGGATCTACCCCTCAAGGCAGACACGGGAGCGAGCTTAAAAGTGCCCTGTGGTGGGGGAGAGGCGTGCAGCGAGGGCTCAGCCAGGGAGCGTGGACCCATGGCAGCCTGGGCAGGATCAGTGTCTCTCCATTGTCATCCTCCCCTTTAAAAAAAAAAAAAAAAAGGAGAGGGAGAGAAAAAAGTAGGCGGATTGCAGTGTCTGACTGCCCAATGGCAGCTCTGAGTCTCAGGAGAGTTGCAGAGAGAGGGAGAGAGGGAGAGAGAGAGAGAGAGAGAGAGAGAGAGGCACTTTCTGCCATCCAAATCCCTTAAACCATCCTCATTCCAACACGAGAACCCACTGTAACAACTTCCAACCACTGAGACATGACAGGCAGGAGCCCAGAGGCAGCAGCAGCAGCGAGAGCCGCAGCAGCAGCACACACTCTGCACAGGGAGCAGCATTAGACCAGGGGAATACTAGACACATCAATACAAACAAACAAACAAACAAACAGACAAAGCCCCCCCAAGCCCAAGGGATTGGATTCCAACTCAGATTCAAGCCACAGCAGACACCAAAAAGGGTGGGAAATTACGACCAGGGGGGGCCCAGGAAGGAATAACCAAGGAAGCGAACTCCAAGAGTGTAAACGGGATTCAGCCATGATCCTTTTTTCATCTCGCAGTGTGTTACTCTCAGTGTATTACCCTCAGATTTTCCTCATCCTTACCAGTGGGAGTTACCTGTAAGTGATCCAGATTTTTTTTTTTTTTTTTTTTTTTTAACAAAATACTGTTTGCAATGACCCCGCTAGCAGCTACCTAAGGGCAATGCGCAGAGCGAGCAAGAGGGAGCTGGGAGAAGCCAGCACGGGCGGCAGCTCCGTGCAATGCATGGTGGTGAGGATGGTGGTGGCTGTGGCGGCGGAGGAGGAGGTGCTGCTGCTGCTGTGTTGCCGGCGGTACTGGCGCTGCCGGTCGGAGGCTGCCGGGGGAAAGTGCACAGCGCCAGGTAACTCCCGGGGCTGCCCCGCCGGCGCGGCCGGGGCGGCGCACCTTGGAGGGCGGCGGGGCGGCGGGGCACGGAGCGGCCGGCGTCTCCCCTGGGGACTCCGACCCCGACTCCTCCTCCTGCCAAACCGGAGATGGGCATCGCTTCGCGCTCGTCGGGGGGGAAGTGTGTTTCTGCGCGGAGATCCCGAGGAGCGCGGGGCCGCTGCAGCCGGCGGCGGGCTAGCTCCCGGCAGCGTAGGTGCTTTGCTAGCCGGCTGCTTTCGCTCCGGAGGGATCTCCAGTCCCGCAGTTAGAGCTGGCTCCAGGACCTTTTCCTTGTGAGGAAGGGGGTGGAGGTAGGGGTGGGGGAAATGAGAGTCGGTGGGTGGGACTGCAAGGAGTTTCGCTCTCTTTTTTTTTAATATCTATATCTGTATCTAACATTGCGGGGGATAAGGAGCGGCTGGGCCAGTCCGTGCGGGTTGCGGAGAGAGTGTCCGCTGCCCTGCTCCTGCCGGTCCTCCGGCATGTCTCTGCCTCCTCCGGGCGCCGGGTTAGGGGGTGGAGAGGTAGTAGGCCGGGGTCCCAGCCGTCTGCGAGCCGCGGTGCCGGGGGAAGCCGGGCCCGGCCGGGGATGCTCGCCGGAGCCCGGAGGGGGTGGCTGACAGCTCTCCCGATTTTCTGCTCTTCCTCATCCTGAGAGGGACCTGTCAGCGCTTCGAGACAGGCGTGGGAAGAAGAGGGCGCGGGGGGCGGCAGGTCTTGCGGCCGGTGGAGCTGGTTTAAAATGGGGAGCCTTCTTCCTTCTTTGGGCATCCCCTCAGCACCGGGGCACGCCGTGCTCCTTCGGTTAGGGACTCGGGGATCGGGATCGGGGAAGCTCGGGGGGGGGGTAGAGGTAGGGTCGGGTCCGGGTCCGGCTGCCCGGGAGCCGTGGCAGAGGGGCTTCCCTTGGCCCGGGAGAGCTTTGGTCGCGGACGAGGAGTACTCGCCTCCGTATCCCCAGCCTCGCATGTCGGGGCCAGGCGGATCTCTCTTCTCCTCCACCCCCGTGCCGAGTTCAGGCTTTATTGTACCCCGGAGGGTGTAAAATTTGAGCTTCTGCCCCTAAACTGTATGTGGGTGTATGTATATGTATATATATTATATATGTAATACCTTTTCCATTTGTATGCATGCATGGAGCACATGAGCATAAACAAGCACGTGTGCGTGTGTTCCTTTGTGATTTCCGTGGGCTGCGGAAAAATATAACCCACCGCTATGGAAGAAAAGTAGGAATAAACACACCCATGAAAAGAAACTAAAAGCCTATTTTTACATTCTTAATTCCTAATGAAATGCACATGCCTTGGCTACCGATTTTTGAAGGCTCTTGGTTTATGGAAGCCCGTTAGGTTTAATTTAGCCAGAGCTGCCTGTTTCTATTCACAGACTGGATTGTGTCTGCTGGTAGGTGACCAATAGCTTGTAAAAAATAGCAGTGCTATGTTGTTTTTTTTTTTTTTTTTAACAGGAGGAAGGAGTAGTAATAAATAAATATCCCCTTTTAATATAAGCGTAGCCATATTTTTCTCAAACCCGTAGGAAATTACTATCCTACCAAGTTTTCCTTCTATAAATAGTGCAAATCTTAAAACAAAAGTTTTAAACCGCACACCAGATGCTGGGATGCTAGCGGTTTCCCTTGCTGTGTGACATAATTATAAGGTCCGAAAGCAAAAGCTATAGAAGTATAATAATAATACTAAGGCGACTGCTGAGGGGAAATACAAGGGAAGCAATGCCTGCTTTATTTAGAGAGAGCTGCTTGGGGATCTTTTGAGCGCTGCCCTGCGACAATGAGAAGTCGTTGCGGATAAATAACGCTTTCTCGCCTTTCCCGGTGCTACCCCCGGTTCATCATCCCCTCAGCGGCGGGTCACTTGGAGCTGGACCCACGGAGCCGGAGCCGAGGCGGCTATTGCAGTCCAGCAGAGCAGAAGGGAAAGGGATCAGGAGGTGAAACACAACAAAGCGGAGCCCCAAAGCAATGCGCACCTCCCTCTCTCCATCCATTCCCTCCCTCCATCCATCACCCCGGAGGGAGGGAGCCGGCTACCTCCCCGGGGAGAGACTGTCCAGCCTCCCTCTTCCTGCGCCCAGCTCCCCTTCCGTGCTACCCCCGGCCCTGCTTGTTTCATCTCAGCCATGACCCCCCTTTTCTCCCCTGCAAGCGTGGAGCTGCTGAGGGGAGAACCGGGCGCGCCGCGATGTTTTGCCTTGCTCCCGGTTGAAAGTTAAAAGAGGAGTTATTTCAGTGCTTAATGGATAGTAGCCTAGCGAACTTGTGGTGTTTATCTTGTGGGTAAATATACTTCTCTGGCTTACTAATGGTAGCTTTTGAAGATTAAAGCCTGTTCGAGCATTATCTTCTGGTGTCTGTTTCTGCTACCCGCGCTCTCTCTGGAGAGGAGGATGCTTCCCAAGCTGCTATTTAGTGTGCTCTCGTGGACTGTCAATGGTTATGTTAATTTTGCCCGAGATCTCTATCGTCTTCTGGCTGTGGGAACAAATCCTCGGTTTCGGAGTTGTTGGTCCTTTAGGGGTAAAGACGCAACTGCCAATGGGCAGCAAGTAGAGCAGGAGCAAAAGGAGAGTGGGGTGTCCATCCGTGTTCTATCTCTCCCGATGTGTGTGCGGTGGGGCGAGCACGATGCAGCTTGGCTATTCCACTAGAAAAGCTGGAAAGCATAAGTCACCTCTTGATGAAAATGATTTTCAGAGTGAAAAAGACAATGATGAAATGAAATTTCATTTTCAGAATGAAAAAAGCACTGGGGCCTCAGTGTTCTGTGTGGGGAAGAAAGTTATTGTAGACTATATTCAAAATTAGTTTAAAGAACCAACTGTTTTATAAAGTTTATTTCTATATTGTAAGTTTGCTATCTCATAAAGTGATCTTCTTTGGCTTGCCTACTAGCATCTGTAAAAATGTAAAAGCTTTTGCAACCAGGAACAACTGGTGTCTGACTTTCTGAAACAGAGACCTATCTGCAGCTAGAATAGCTGGTAGTGAGATGATTGATGATTTTTAATGCTCTGGACATATCTTGGTAATCCAATTACATATTTAAAGTATAAAACTGACATTCAATAATATCAATGTAATTAGTATAAATGTCTAAAACCCAGGATTATGGCTAACGCTATCACTATTTCTTGCAGTGCACCTTTTGAGTATGCATGTGTCTGTACACATAGACAGATTTAGCTTCTTTTAAAGAAGATAGTGCTAGTCTGACTTTCCATTTGTGTACTCCTTTCAGTGTTCATCTTCTTTAGGGTTAGATGTATTCAACAGCAATATGAGAGTTGGTTCTTAAGAAGCTTATTTCAGGGATTATCTGCGGGTATATAGAGTTAATTCAGTTATTTGCTATAATGCAATCGGAAAAACTCATATAAGAGTGTGTGTATTTAGGAATAGCAGCATTAATCTTTAAAGCAGCTACATATTCTAACATCATAATACAGCAAATAATTTGTATTAGTGAGAAGATATTACTGGCTGGTTATGAAATGTAGAGGGAGAAAAATCCCCTGCACATTTTGCATCAGTCCTGTTGATGCTCCTGCATCCTTAAGATTCCACATCCTTTACAACAGGTCTTCTTCACACTCATGGGAAATGGCTTAGAAGGATGCTTATTTTCTTATGCTTTAGGAAAGTACTCATGCCTAATCCCTAAAGATTAGGACTGCTGGAGATTGTCCCTGAGGTTTGTCTCTTAATCTGTGTAGTGCAGGAGGGAGCTGCATAAGCAGAGAGCAGCCAGACTGATCTGTGGGGAAGATCCTTCAAGGGGGTAGTGGGCACAGCTTCAGTGTTAACATCAATGCTTCCATGTTAGCTGATACAGTCAGGGCTACAGAGGCTGGCCCACTTTTCCCATCCCAGTTAGATCAGCTACTGTGATAAAACTGTTATGGGAACAGGATTATCTCTGGCTCAAACACTGGACTTCAGCATAAAACCATTGTTTCCCTGTTTTTTGCACCTCATTCCTCTTATAAGTGAGACTGTGTACTCTTTAGGCAAGCTTACCCTCTTGACCTCTATTTGTACAATGTCCCATGCCTGGGAAGAGCTCTGATAGGATCCTTAGATACTCTTTTTACATGGTACTGTAATACTAATAATCTATAAGAGGTTTTGGAATAGGATTTAAACTCTACTGTCTCCTAGGGATGTGCTGGCTTAAAGACAGAACAGGTTGAAACTCCAATGGCTTTTCATCAGCAGAAACAAGAAAGATAAAGAGTATTTTCATACTGGGCTAGCATAATCACTGTGAACTTACCTGCCTGATACATCCTCTTTCCACATATTGAAGCAGCCACACAGAGATGGGAGAGGGATTGCAATACGGCTTCTTGACAGCTCTAGAAGATAAAGTCCGCAGTTTCTCTGAGAGGCCCGGATTAAAATTTCCTGTCTAAACTCAAAGAGCTCTGGTAAATCTGTGACTGGCCACCACTATCCCTGCCATGGTCTATGTCAAGCACTCAAGTTCTGAATATTCTTGAATCTAAATGCATGTGAGTGTAGACAACTCTCTCAATACTTTGTAGGCTCTGGGAATTGAATGTCAACTATGCCTTAAAATTGAGAAAAAGTAACAACTTCAGTAATTATAAGGAAGAGTGGCTGCGACCATATTTTGTAGGATGACTTCATAATATCATTACATATGTTGCATTACTAACATAATATAACAAGTGACGATAAAGCAACATGAAATATTCAGATGAGTAGGAAAGATTAAATGCAGATATGCTTGCCTATTAAACAGAGAACAAGGCTAATCCCTCAGAAGACAATCTTTCAAAGGAGGTGTTAAAGAGCTAAACAAAGTGAGCTGCAATTATATAGTTAGACTGACAAATACATTTTATGTAATGGAAAAGAATGCACCATATGTACCTGGTAACATAGCATGCTAAAGGTAGAACAGTGCCAAGTGTTTTCTCAGCGTATGAGACTACGCAATTTAGGCTGAAATGCTGCCAGAGAGATTCCTAACCCCCTAAACAATGCAGTTTAACACACTAGTCCTCCCAAGCTACCACAAGCAGCAGAAAGCTGGGACCAGTTATAGATCAAAGGAGTTCTGCAGACTTGCTGACACCACGCATTACAGAACTGGTTAATGTTGCAAGCTCAATTTCTTCAGCCCATAATCTTTGGATGGTGTTTACCCTCAGTGGACTTTCACTGGTGCCTTTCATGCAAGCTGGCAAAACAGCTCTACCTGTTAACTACTGGACAGGTGTTTTTTTTGCAACTCTACATTCATCTGTCTGCTTGATTCCTTTCATTATTTTTGCTCCTTCCTCCTTGATACTTCACTGCCCTCCTGTACGGCATTAGCACAACTTGCTTCATGTTGGTATAGTGTTTATATGGTATTACAGCAGCACTCTATATGGGAGAGTTTTATGAGAGCCAACCAGGCCTCTAGTCGTAAGAACCATGACCAAAACACCAATGCCCAAAAGCAAAATCTCCATGGGTTCTAGGATTATGCAACACACGTGTGTGAATAACCTGGCAATGAACTGAGCAAAGTTGCCACTGAAAGCTTCAGGTTTACAAGCCCAGAATTACTTGGAAGGCTTAGAAAAAAAGAAGGGCTTGGTCACAGGAGTGCTCTGGAAGAAATGCCAAGGAAGACAGGTTCCTGCAGAATGTCTTTCAGTCCTTTAAGGGTTATTAGCACCCTCTCCTCCTCTCTTACTCTCCCTTCAATCCTCCCCCAAAGATAAAAGGATTAATTTTCCTTCCATTGTGGAAAGCAGCATAAGACTTACTGGCTACTTCTTGCCAAGACAACACCTATATGTTTGCTAATGCATAAGGAGCGTTGTGCATATTTCGATGTACAGCAAATGTGAAGTTCTAGATATGGAGATTTGAAGTATTTTCTCCGTAAGTTTTTCTGCCTATATGCAATATATTTCTATGACTTCTTTCTCAATAGTGTTAGGGCAAACCTGTCATAAAGCACCGAATTGTCTTTTCCATACTTTCAGGCTTTCTTCCTAAAAGACAGTTTTCTTGGTAGTACAGTGGAGCTAAAAGTTAGCTACTTCTTTCAGCTCTAATGGAGTATAGGCAGCTTTTCTAAAGTTGAGATAATTAAGACCAAATAGTTGTTCTCATCATAAAAACAATCTTTCTTCCACGAGGAACTGACAGCAAGATGATTATCACCTATTATTTATTTTACAGTGAATCATGCCTTCTTTAGAAAATATGAAGACAGGCTAAATTAGGGAATTATTGTATCTTTTGTTGGAAATAATTTTAATAGTGCATACAGCTTGTACCCATGTCATAGTTACAGTTTTAAACATTTATTTTCTTTTTGGCCTATGCTTGTGGATCAGATTTCCCTCACGGCAGGAACCCACAAAGGATAAAATTCACGTTTATGCAAAAATCCTGCTTAATCATCATGGTGACATAGTCTTTGTTCCAGCTCTTTGTCCAAGGTCAAATTTCACCCTGAGTTCCTAAGTAATAAGAAAAAAAGGACATCCAGTGGTACAGCAAGTGTGCAAATTAAGGCAAAAGCTAGCCTTGGATATTAAACATGAGCCAGTAGAATTTTCTGCTGTGAAGTAGCACCAAGTCCACTTATCATAGTACTGCATGTCCCCAAATTTTAATCTGAAGTAGAGACACCCTTTTGCTAATGAGTAGCACCTTTTTCATAACTAATTGAACTCTAGGGTCTTTACTGTCAGATTTGTGGTGCAAAGGCAATGTGGATGAATTGCATCTTCCACCAGCTCATACCTTGACTGCACAGCAAAGGCTTTTTAAAGCTATAGATCTGTGCAATATTTGGGGAAGCTCCTATATCTTGTCTTTTCAGCTCTGAGGGCCTAAGCTTTCTCTTCCTTGGAGTTACATCCACAGCTCTGTAGGTTAATAAAGCAGGAGACACTCTGCTGCAGTCAACAAGAGCGATTCTGGTACAAGTGAGAGGAGAGCCAAACAGAAAGCCAGGACAAGCCTTGTTCTTCCAGTATCCAGTTGAGTACAGACTTGGCACAGTCTGCCATATTATGCAAGTTAAAGGGAATGTGGCCATAGTTCCCAAGAATATACAGTGAAAGCAATATTAATAGGAGGCCATGTCAGACAAAATCCAAAATCAGTTCTATGTGCTGTGGAAAGAATCATTATGGCCTCTGGTGCCAGTAAGAGCTGACATAAAAACAAATGTTATTTCTTTTTTGAGGGGAACCGCACTTCGAGAGCGCTGTGGAATTTGTTCTTTATATGTAAGGCATAGTGGGGCAGTCCAGGTTTCAAAGCTGGAAGTAAGCATAAGCCATAAAGATACAAACCACTCTCTTCCTACAAGTAGGGTCTGGAAAACAATTTGAGGTGTATCTAATTTAAAATTGTGCAAGTAAGTGCTGCAGTATTGGGCCTGGATACCATATCTACCCTCCTAATCTGGCTGAAGTTAGACATAATTATGAAATGTGATTACTATTTAATAATAGTTTCTTTCATTCAAGGATCTTAAGTGAATTAATCCTCCCAGCATTCAAGTGAATTGGGCAAGGATCATTTCACTCACCTCTGGGGTGGAATGCTGCGGCTGCAATATAGCACCCAGTAGAGCTGTATGGACATGCAGGACGAGCACTGGTCCTGTCATCCCTGGCAACAAGGCAAGAAAGCATCTGAAAAAGTCCCTCTAAAGGTTATACTTTTTCATGGCAGGTTTCAATCTATGGTGAAGACAGACAAGGTCCGAGACTGGACCGATACTTGAGATGCTGAACAGCAGTATCCCGGCATGTGCCTGCTTCAGTTTCCCACAGCTTTAATAGGCAATAACAATGCTGGCATGGCTTGGAGGTAGGGGAGGGGCAGGAGAGTAAAAGCTACTACAGCACTTTGAAAACGCAATACGTGGTATAAATGTCACATCATTACTTTCAGTGACTCTTTTCAAACCACAAGCAGCTGCGACAGCATGATTGTGTCTCATCTTAAACAGGGCATCCCTACCATCTACTTCACCACCATGTCCAGCATGGCCTTGGGGAAAGGGCTAGGGGAAAGCACTGGTTAGCAGAGTCATGGGCATCACTTCTGACAATGCCTCCTCCTTCCACAGGAACAAGCCAGACAGACACCATGGATGCAGCAGGGCCAAGGACTGCTGCTGGCCTTGAGGTGCAAGGTGGCCTGTGACAGGCTGAGTAGCAGGCAGGACATGGTTAAGGGAGTGCTGAAGGGAATGGCAGCATCTCTCATGACTCCTTTGGCTGCTTGCCAGGGAGCCATGTGACTCCTTGGTTAAAAGAGTCCTCTCAACCATGAGACACTTCCCCCCCCCCCCCCGGTTGTACCTTTTCTTCTCTAAAGTTAAAAGAAAACAAAACGTACCCACAAAACTTTCCACATTAAAGTTATATTGTAGTCTGATGACTCAGGGTGAGAAATTCAAGGGGAATGAAGAGGAAGGGGAACATTTCTGAATCAGACCTGTTGTGCTGAGCCTTAAAGGAGAGGAGGATTTTGCTGGATGGAGAGCAGCACTGCTGTATAGCACAGTGAGCAAGGAGCGAAGGACAGGGGTTAAATCTATTCCCTACTGCTGTGGACTACTGCTGTGACAGAGTCCAAATCCAGCTGACTTTGATGCTATCAAAATGGATAAAGGTGGCAGTACAAACAAGTATGGTTTCTTCTGATTCCTAGCAAATTCCATTTTCTCCACTCCCATGGACTAGCTTTACGGCTTTTGGTTGTTTTTCTATTATTGGCAGTATCTGAGTACTGCCCATAATAATTAGACTTGCACATCCCTAGTAGACTTTCTGGAGTCTTTTGTTCTTCTCCTTTCTCTGTCACTGGGGAAGCTCTGCCCAGGGTAGGTGTTTCTGAGGGGAGGGATGGGGTCAGATTATTGTTAGTGTCACTCTGGTTATGTTGTAAAAGATGTATCAAAGAGGAAGTTCTTGCACTATGACCTAAGGGTCATCAGAGCCTGGATTAGTCTAATCTCTGAAAGTTTGCTCCCTAGACAGATCCTTTCGACCGAGAGTAACTTACCTCTGGACTCACAGCTTTGTCTTGTGTTTTCTGATCTTCATTGCTCCAGAGGAGTCCAACAGCCCTGGCAGAGATATGTTTGGTCTGTCTTTTCTTTTCTTGCTGGGCCATGATCCACTAATTTCTTTGTGGAGGTTAGGCTTCACACCTTGAACTGGAGTTGAAAGAGAACAGGAGAGGTGAGGAAGACTTGCATGCATAGGCAATATCCGTAGTGTAACCACACCTGGACACATAAAATCTACTTTGAAGTGGGTGTGCTGTTTTCATGGTCAGAACACTTTGAAAGTTATAAAGCCTGTGTGTCTCACTTTGGCTTTGTCCTCTTTTAGGGAGCAAAAGGGCAAAACCTTTTGAAATTGCCACCCAAGTGGTTTTCCAGGATCACCTGTCTGTTTGGGTCTCTTGTGGGCTGCACTGAGGAGCTGCAAAAGCTGTGACTGTTTCAGGGATGTCCATTCACCAGTAACTCACAGTGCAAGCTGTGCTGAGGGCAAGGGGTCTCTGGACAGGATTTAGAAACAACCTTTGTACCCTGTGAACACAGATATGCTTCTGAGCAGAACCAAGGCATCATCTTGGTGTAAATGCTCATTTTTAAGGAATGTGCTTAAGATAAAAAATGTGCGTATGCCCCTGTGTGTTCCTCTCCCCACTCCAGCCAAGCAGTGTGCCAAAGCCACTGCCTCAGCAACAAGACTTGGCAGGTGGCACCTGATGAGATAATCATGCCCCTGGGACATTAGGAAGCATGAGGTGCAGCCAGGTGCTTCTAATCTGTCCATGGGTGTGATTTTCTGCGGTAACCACACCTTCAAGTGTTGTCTTACTGCAATTAGGAAATTTGTTCAGTTTAGGTCAAGTACTTCTATTAGGGCACTCTTCACATCTAACACATGTTGGCATGGCAGGAGCATGTGGATGTTCGGGGTCACACAATGCATGGCACTGAGTGGTGTTCCTTCAACTATCAGGGAGGAAAGGATCCTACTTCTCACCACTTTGCTATCTGCGTATTTCTGAACTCTCAGACCTTCCCTTCATGAAGACCTTCTAATCTGAGCACTAATTCAGGTGCAAGTAAATCCAAATGGAAGCTGTTCCCTGGATGTGATATTCCATTTGGACAGGGCCTGGAGAAACCTGGTGTATTGGAAGGTTGCCTGCTCATGGCAGGCCAGTTGGAACTAGATAACCTTAAGTTCCTTTCCAGCCCTAACCATTCTGTGATTCTATGATTGTATTTCCTATGTGTCACCAACAAGGAACCTCTTAAGAGTTTCTTACTTTCGCTTCCTGGGATTTCCATTCTGCAAGAAGTTCTTTAAAAACCATAACATATGAGGGTATTACTGTAGTAAAGACCAGATGATGGTTACTTCTTGTAGGTAGAAAATGCCTTGCTCTGAGGGGCTGGCTTGGATTTCAGTTCTACTACAGGTATGGGAGCTAGGCGTTAAATTAATACCAGGCAGGCTCCCACTTTCCTACCTTCTTTATTAAAGACTTGATGTAATAAGGTCCAACAAACAATGAGACGCTCTGGCTATCAGAGAGGTGAATAGGAGGGGGAGGTCTCCAGCTGCTTGTGGAATTTGTTCCCCTTGTCTCCATTTGGACAGAGCTGTCATTGCTTGTCATATCTGCTGCAATACTGTAAGAGGTATGAAATGAAAAATACAGAAGTGGCTTCAAGTACTGACAAGGTCTTGGTGTGACTTTGGGGAAGTCTTTCTCACCCTTGTGCCATTGTTCCTCTTCCAGCATTGCCTCCTCGGGCTGCAAGCAGGGGAAGATTTTTCTGTGTGTTCACACAGGGAAGCACATGCAACAACTCAGGAACTGGCCCATCACTCAGGCAGCCTAGATGCTGCCTCATTAAAAGTTTAAGTTTAAATTTTGGCTCCACCCAAACTGCCTGAATAACTGTAGGACTTAGCTTGCAGTATTTTGGTGGGATACCGCTGTTTATTGGAAAGAGGGTCTGGTGTATTTTACCTCCCTGAAAATGAAAACCACTTTCGGTGCTAACAGTAGTCCTGCTTTTCTTCCTACTGCAGAGATATGTTTTTTGAGGTGTATCAGATCTTTGCTTACATGATAGTTGCCATTGTATACCTAATTAGAAACCAGCTTTAGTTCTCTGACAATAGCTGGCACAAGTCATATTTCACTCTAAGACATCTTGTGAGATAATTAAAGTGATGACTGACAACATAGCACAGCAAAAGGAATGTTTCTCAAAGTAGAGCCACATTACAAGTTGTAGTTGTACAAATTTTGTTAAATGCAGCCCTGGTAGTAGTATAACTACTTTGTCTTTAATGTATTCCTCAGAAGTTAATCTGGACCATTAGTTTTTGAGAGCAAATCCAGAAATTCTCTCAGTTTCTGATTCCTTTTTAAATTCATGTTGAAATACATGGGCATGGGTATACTGCTTATGAAGGGTGCCTGAATCACAGCCCCGGCAAATGAATTCCTCTCCTTACCCACAAAACCAGTGCAGCACAAGCAGAGGGTGTGTGAGCTTCCCCACTCCACCCCATCCTTGTGTCTCATCCATGACCTAGAGGGGCAACCTCTAGCTAGGCATAAGCGGGTGTCTCAGTCTCTGTACTTATTTAATCCTTGGCCAACCTGCTAAGGCTGCCAATAAGGGTGCCAATTGTGGTGGTGGTTTCTGTGATGTGGATAGTTGTCCACTGGGAACTGGATTAAGACCATCAACTCATTTCAAATACTCTAGGCCACAAAGCATCTGCCAAACGGTTACCATTTTTTTTTGGTCACTACTGACTTGGGTTATGTTTGGATCAGCGATGAAAGGCTCCATATCCCCTGAGCCATAGAGTTTCCCAGAATATTTTTTTTAAGAAGGAAAACTTTATTTATTGTCCTGCATTCTACTTTGATCTGCTGTACATATTGATCCTTTAAGGTGCATATTTTTCATTATTTGATTGTAGAGGGTTCAGATGCTGGAAAAGATTTTGGAAGATGACAGGTGGCAGAACCATGTAGTGTGATCCAAAACAAGCTCCCAGAGACAGTGGTTACACACTGGCACCTCAACTGGTGTTATATTTGGATCTAAAACTGATCTTACACCTTCTAACTTACCACACAGTCCTTCAGCAGGGAAACTGCCATTAAACTGAAGAAGATCCCATTGCTTCCTTTGCTCTTGTTCTTTCAGAGATACCTAGACATCTGTGTCAGATCTGTGACATCAACCAGCTTTGCTGATAGCTCCCCCAGTAACTCATTATATTATTAGTGGTCTCTGCTGAATATTAGCAACCCCACATTGTTGTTGCAAGGTGAATTCTTTCACAGATGATGCAGAACTGCAAGAGGCGAAGGCTAACTCATTTGTCTCAAATCACACAGCCCAGCAGGGCAGAGAACTGGAGTGGAATTTTCCTGATCTCAGCCTAGCCCCCACATTATTAACACACCTGAGAGTGGAGTTAGGGCCAGCTGGAATTCCTAGTTTAGTTGGCAATGAATAATGCTACTTCTTGTGCCAATGTATTTTACCAAGAATAGACCCAGTCTTAGAGAATGCCTGGGATGAGAAGCACACTGTCAGCAGGCTGAGGAAATGTCTTTCTGTTTTTTTTCTTGGGTAATACAAAGCTGTGCAATATTGCCGTCAGCCCTCCCTTGAGCTGAGGCAAATCCTAAGAGGTGATTGGATTTTTCTTTCCTAGGAGTAATTTGTATTTACGCCAGCACAAAGGCACTACTTTGCTTGCAATAGTTCTTCAGAATAGTGAGTCACCTACCTTGTTCTCTATTACACGTGGAAGTGAAGCATGCTGTGATATCAAAGGAGTGACTGTTAAGATGATAGAAAATTCTTAGCATTACAGCTATGGATGTTCAGAAGCAACAGATAGAGTTAAAAATGATATTATTGAGCTGATGGTATTGTGAGGCTGTGGTATAATCTGCTTTCTATCACACAAGAAAAGTGCTCGGAGCAACTTGCCAGTAGATACCTCCAGTGGTTTATTGGTGTTAGACTGGGAAACATGTATTTTGGATTTCCTTTTATTTTGTTTAAAATAATAAACATTTTTTTTTTTATTTAAAGTATATTTCCACTGTGAAAAATTGTTTGTTAAGAGAAATAGAAGATGATGGCAAAAGTGGGGGAAAATAGTGTTCTAAAGATGGTGTGAGGTCATATAGATATGTATAGAGATCATAATTATTTAATCCTTAAAAAAAATTAATGCATCACTAGAAAGCTCTCTTTTGTAAATTTCTCTGCTTATTTGGAGCCCTTTTATGTATAGTTTATCTTTCCAGAATAGAAGCTTCCCTTTCAATAGCAGATGAGGCTTAAATTCTAGAAAAAACATGGAGAAATGTAAGTGTAGTGGCTTAAAAGAGCTTCCAGCTGCATGCATTTCTTTAAGAAATCCAGGTCCCAGACATAGAAAACACAGGACATATACATTGCCTAGCAGCCTTGTATGTTCCTCAGGTACGTAGGAATTCCAACACATGCTTAATACCTTCTTAAGGTATGTTCTAAATTTGAAATGTGGTTTATAGCTCTCAGTTTTACTTTTTCACTAGAGAATCCATGAAAACCAAGCTGGAAATGTACAGTTGTCAGAGTGTCAGTGAGATCTTAGCTTGGGGTGTATGACTTTGTATAAAGTAAGTCAGATTTTTCTTTTCAGCCTATTGGCTGTGTGCAAGGACCAAACTTACTGTCTCAGGAGGTTAGAGATGAAAGGTGATAGAGAATGATGGGTAGCAGGGGAGAGAGAGACGGGGCAGGGCCTATGTGTTCCCCAGAGAAGGGGGTGGAAAACACAATGGGAAGGAGAGTGAGCAAACCAGGAAGAGAAAAAGTGAAGGAGCCCAGCAGCTGGAAGGAAGAAAGTGAAAAGAAAGGAAAACATGGAAAAAAGAGAAATGGAGCTGGGAAATGAAACAGGCTTTAGGATGGTTGCCAGATAAGGAGGCAGTTCTTGGGAGGTTCGGCATTTAGCTGAATCATCCTTCAACCTGTCTTATTGGTCCAAGTCATGGCTCCATCACTTGGACAGAAATTTAATCACCTGGGAGCAGCCTTTTTTGCAACTTAGCAAACTCAGCATGAGGACTAAAGTCTGGACAGGAGCATAGCTAGGAACCAGGAGATAAGCATGAAAAGAAAGCATGAACAGAGCAACTCTGGAGAGCTCAGCCCAGAGAACCCCCGCTGTGCTGCTGAGGCTTATTTGTCCCCAGAAAGGATGTGACTGACCATTCTGGTCAGGAAGAGAGACCTCAAAGGGCAGAGCACAACACATAGCTGGCTAGATTCAGCTACCAGATGATGATCCCCCTTTTGAGGAGGGGGGAGAGGTGCAGGAGAGGGAATGCAAAAGAGGTAAGAGACAAGGAGATATTTACATCAATAAGAGAATTTAGCTCTGGAAGAACATTTTCTGCATGGCTGCTCCACATAAATTGTGCTTAGCTCTGCAGCTGCAGGATTTTGGGGTGTCTGATGAGGGTCTTTAACCCCTAATGACAATTTTAGTATTTAACTACTATCCATGAGCTACCAGCCTTATATGGGTGCAATTTTAAGTTTAGAGATTTGGAAATGCTGTAATACCAATGATTAAAAAGGACGTGAATTAAAGTCTCTGTTTACAGGATTTAATCTTTGAATATTGGGGCAAATGTACTTTTTCACCTGAGAGTCCCCAAATAAAAGGCCTAACTGCAGTACATAATACTACAATTCTTCAGTCACAGCAGATGCTGTGCAAGGCTGAACTGCAACAGTCATTATGAGGAGCTGCTCGACTTTTCCTTCCTGTAGAGCATGAATTCATTTCAAAACCCAAGCTTTCAGGGGCTATAGCATTGTTTGTGTGCAGCCAAACCATGAAGGATTTTCTTCTCAAATGAAATTCAGCCGTTGTTTTTCCAAACTCTAGAGCTAACTCTTTACATCAGCTGACTGGGATTCACTTTTTAAAATACATATAGGAGCTGTTGCTTGGCACAGAATAGAGTAATTGTTTTTTATAGCATCCCTGCACTGCCACGGTCTAATTTATTACATTGTAAACTATTTTCAGGGTATTTTTTGTTTATATAAAACCAGGTCCAGTACCATGCATATTTTACATCTTTTCTGCTGTTTTCTTCATGGACATAAATGTGTATAAAGGGTTTACAAGATTCAGAAATACTCTGGAGAAGGTCCTTCATGATTGAGGTCCTTCATGAGTGGTTTGGGGATCTTCTTTTTAGCTTCTTCAGAGTTATTTCTCCAAAGTTGCACACAGTTTTACCTGAAATTGATGCCTGATATGCACATGATTACAACCTATGTCTCACAAGCCTAATTCTCAAAGTTTCACTCAGCAATTTTCGCTAAGGACATATATGTGTGGACTTCAAACCAGACAAATGTTAACGCAGGCTGGCTATTGTATCTTATCCTTCTGAGGAACTCAAATTAAACTTCCTGAGATGAACTGAGCAAGACTGTAATTTGAAGTAAACTATTTCATAAAATCTGATCTCAGTGTAGTTGTGCCGGTTTCAGTCTTACAATCACAGAACCGTATTTTATTTTTTCTCCCACACCTCTATTCCCTCTATTACTGTTTTTAAAATAAAATGATAACTGCTAGACAAACACACGAAACTGAAAGGAGTCTCAAGAGCCACTCATGGTTCCCATTGGAGGATTCTGCTTTTTGGAATGAACCTCAAGTCAGCCACTTTTACCTGAGATGTGAACCCCGAAAAATGCTTCCCAAGGACCAGGAAATATTTGGCAAATACCTTGAGAAAGATTTGCTCACATGTTCAGCAACACACCCTGGCACACACTTGTAGTCACCCAGGCAGAAGAGTAAATGTGCTTCCAAGTTGAGAACACATATCTGGGCAAACATAGGTTATTATAGCTCTGGACAGCAAACCACAAAGGCATTCAAAGAATCACCACCACAACATTTTACAGAATATTATTACAACTGTCACCAGCAGTTCTGTCAGAAATCTGAAAATTGCAAAGGACAAAATTTAACTACTGAGGAGCAGGAAATTCTCAAAATTTGTCTGGCAGTATGCTGGCATGTTTCAGATCAGATGGAGAAATGCTGGACTTTCCTGCTAACCGTCCTGCACAGCACAGTTATAAAACTAGTATCAGAACAATACTCATCTACATCTCTTCATTTAAGAACAATATTGCACTAACTCTGAGCCGGATGCCTTCAAGGACTAACTCAAACACTGTTCTTTATTGAAATCTCACTAGAGCTGTGATTTTGGAAATCATAAAAGAGAAAGAAAATGGAGTTGTGCTCAGCTGGCTTATACCTGCATCACCTGCCATAGCAAAATGTGTCGTGGTAACACTGTAGTTAAATTATACCTCTGAGTTCACATAAGACGTCTGGTTTGGCATGACCTTTCTCCATGCCTCCTTGATGAAAGAGGTTGTCAGAGGAGTAAAGATTTGGGTATAAGGATCTGGGAGTTGGCACTTCAGGAGCTTGGGAAGCTTCCACAGGAAGGGTTTTGGTGGCTTGAACCCTTGGGATATCTTCTAGACCTTCCTTCTTCTAGGAAAAGTGCAGAGCTTGAATTCCTTCCTTAAGTCCCACAGCCAACAGTGGCTTCAAGTAACCTTTATCCATGCTGCAACCCTTTTAGCTGCTACTTAAGCAAAAAGTTATTTATGAGCACATTGCCTTAAAGGTTCTGGTTACACCACTAGGAATGAAACTGTTCAGCACACTAACAGCCATTTTTACCAGATTTTGGGAAAAGCAGTTTTGTAGCATGAACTATGCAGCTCACAGTTCTCTCAGAGCTTTAGTTTCAGGCTCCTTGCAAACTGAGTGGAACAGCAAGGTTAGAGTGGGTTGTACGTTGAAGGGCTAATGAACTAGTGAAGAAATTACTCAGGATCAAAATGGTGTTGCAGCTTCCAAATAGCTAACAAGGACATGTTAATGTCATTGGCCCCAATTAGTCTGTGTGAGAGCCTGCTAATATATGTCAAAATGTTGCTCTGTGTGTGTAAACTTCTTCCAGCAAAGCCCTGTTGCCTCTATCATTGCATGTTCAAGGATGTTTTCCTGGACACCCACACATGGCACAAACAGATGCTGTGGGTTCTCCCCAAGGTTGGGATGTGATTGCAGCCAGACAGTGTGCAGAGTGATGCTGGCAGTGCCTACCTTTTTTGTTCTTGTGTGATGCCCTGTATGGAAGAAAGATTTAACCTAGAAATACCTGAGAGAGTTATGAAACATATTATTTTTACTACTGATCATGCCCATTTCCCTCTAAATCCACATGTTTTTAATACTGAGTGTTCAGGGACTTGTCTGTAATACAGTATACACATTGTGGAGTGGTGAAAGTGTCCAGCTGTGCAAAATTCCTTCAGCTGGCGCTTCCCTAATGATATGTCAGTTGGTGTAGATCTGGAAACTGAAGTTCAGCGTCATGTCCTCATTTTGATTCCAATGCTGGATGGGATATTTGGCCATCTAGCATAGTAATTTATAACCAGAAGAAAATGCAGTTGTATTTTCGTAAGTGTGAAAAGTCTCCTAACCTACAGTCCACAGAGCGAAGGAGATCGTGTCATTACAGGAGTGCTTTTTAGGCAGCTTAACACAACTACCTACAGGAAAGTGTGCATTGCCCCAGAGTCAATAAGTATGATTGTGTAAGGCCTAGAAATGGACAGAAGACAATTCTTAGCTCCTCAGTGGTACAGCACAATCCTTTCCAGTGGCAATGACTTACAAGATATTACATATGAAACCTGTCAATCATCCAAAGCTGACTGCTGCACCTCTGACGTAGGAAATACCAATTGTGGGGAAATATGTTTATTTATGTACTGTGGTTTTATAACTGCTGCTTAGGTTTGCAGCTTCAGAAGTAGCTCCAGCAAGCCCAGGTTAATGGACTGAGAGGAAAAGAGGTGCAGGATAAGTAATGTAGGAGGCATTTCCGCAGCTTACCAGCTGATATCACCACAATGTAAGTGATATCAACATATGTGCTGAACAAAGCAATCTGTTGTATTGAGTTCCCGCCTAGCTCAGTTCAGCAAAAGGCTGACGTTTTGCGGCCTAATCTCACCAAAGTGCTTAAGACTGGGAGTATCCCACTGGCTCTGGTTCGAACACAGTGGGAACATATGTGTGTTTAAAACTTTCCACATGCTCTTAAAAGCATATCTAAAGCCCATGCCTGATGCACTCAATGGGATGAACATCGAAAGGCAGTGTCATCAGCAGGCACTGGTGACGTGTGTGCTTTGGTCACAACATGCTCCCTCGGGTGAGCAGTTGCTTCACCAGACTGTTTTCAGTTACATATTTTTCCTGACCAAGGTTGTTTAGTTTGTCTCTTTGCTCTCAGAGAGACCTTTGCTTGGACAGTTTGAGTCACTTTTTAAGAGCTGCCTTTAATGCAGGAGCTCAAGCCGATTTGGGAAATCAGCCCGAAATCATCAAAATCAACAAATCTGCATATTGAACACGCTGAATGTGTAACATCACGTAGGAAATCAGACTGCTCCTGTGCTGGAAATCTGGCTTTCAATTCTTTGGAAAGTCTGGGTGCTGGACAGATTTCCTTTTAGTTATGTGCCTCTGCTGTCATCCCGAGCACTTTTAAAACCTGACTGAAAATATAACTTCTTCCTTGAAAGCCTGGAGAGCATTCATTCATTCACTCACATGTGTGTGCTATAGTCCATACATCCAGCTGGAGATGTAAACATCCCCTAGCTATGCATATAGCACTGAGTTCCCTCCCAGTACCTCTTCTTACAGAGCTGCACCTCCAGCTGCCTCACCATCCTATACACTGAGATGTGTCATGACCCTTTACTTTTGGTTTCTCCAGCTCTGCTCCAGGGATGGTCACTCCCCCCCCCCCCCCAACATTGTCCTTTCCCATTGCCATTCTAACATTTGCTGTTTATTTATTCTTAAGCTGGACCTCTGGTCTACAGCTGCCCATAAAATGTAGCTTCTAGCAGGGCAAATCACCAGAGCCAGTGGATTTCATCATCTACCACTGTCTCCTGGTCTAGCAGGGAAGGAAAGGTAAAAACATGTGCACAGGCAAGGTCCTGTGCAGGACAACACCACTAAGGCAACAATAATGAGCTCTGATACTGACCCTGGTTTCCTATACATCTATTACCACTGAGGACAGTCACTTCTTTGGAGTCCCCAGAGGCTCTTGTAGGCTTAAAAGGATTTTGGCTCAGGCCACCTTCATCTGATACAGTCCTTTGCTTTAATGGGATAAATTAAATTACTTCAATTCCCTCCCAGATTGAGGAACTGCTGAGGGAATAGTCTTCTTTGAAGGTAAATAAATGCTACCAATTCTGCTAATTGCATAAAAGTCAAAAGCTAAGACATAAATGGTTGTGCAAGTCTGAGATTACTTGACAGCTCTGCTATTCAAATGCAGAATGCTGTATGAAGCAGGTACAGAAGAGCTTAGTGTTAGAAAAAGCTCTTATCTTCACTTGTTAAACCACTCATTCTGTGAATGGCACAGAAAATGGGCCCCAATGAAGAAGGCTACCAAACATCTTTGTTTAATTCCCATTAAAATGAATTAGACCTAGTCTGGCTGCCTGACTCACAGAATCACAGAATGGTTTGGTTTGGAAGGGACCTTAAAGCTCATCTAGTTCCAACCCTCTGCCATGGGCAGGGACACCTTCCACTATACCAGATTGCTCCAAGCCCTGTCCAAACTGGTCTTGAACACTGCCAGGAATGGGGCAGCCAGAGCTTCTCTAGGCAACTGGGGCCAGTGCTTCACCACCCTTATAGTGAAAAATTTCTTCCTAATGTCTAATGTGAATCTCCCCTCTGTCATTTTAAAGCCATTCCCCCTCATCTTGTAAAAAGTCCCTCTCCAAATTTCTTATAGGCCCTTTAGGTACTCGAACACTGTTACAAGGTCTCCCTCGAGCCTCCTCTTCTCCACGGTGAACAAGCCCAACTCTCTCAGCCTGTCCCCATAGGAGAGGTGCTCCAGCCCCCTGATCATCTTTGTAGCCCTCCTTTGGACTGGCTCAAGAAGACACACAACCCTTTTGTGTTTGGGGCCCAAGAGATGGACACAGCACTGGAGGTGGGGACTCATGAGAGTGGAACAAAGGGGGAGAATCACCTCCCTTGACCTGCTCGTTATGCTCCTTCTGATGCAACCCAGCATGCTGAGGTGCAAGACATTCAGAAGGGAGAAAATGGGATACTAAAGAAGCAGGGGATCAAACTCTGCTCTGTGCCTGTGATAACATGATATGCATGGATCCCAAGCAGTGTAAAGGAAAATGAAGTATTGTCCGTCTTTGTGCTCTATGGACTTTCAGATTGATGAATTGGAGACCTAAAAGCCCCTCATAAAATCAAACAGTCCTGAGATGCTGCAGCAGTAGCATCCTTAAGGCTGTTGGACCAAATAGGGTGATAGCAACATTTTGTAGAAGGTGGGATAGTGAAGGCTTATACCAACCCACTGCTGTTCAAGAAACAAAACAAACTTCTTAGCCTTTGTTATAGGTTATCAGTGTCATGGTCAATGTACATGTAGGGAGGAGGCAGAGCAAACCTGTTTTAAATCAGGAAAGGGCTCAGCAGCAGTTTGGGGAGAGGCAGCACAATCTCTAGAGCTGCTGAAGTGATCTTGGGACTTCCAGGCAGAGGGTGAGTCACAGGGAGGGACAGAGAGAGAGAAGTGAGCTCAAATCTGGGAAGGTAGAGTGTGGGTGGAAGGTGAATACCATGAAAGAGCAGAGAGCTGCTTTGTGAGTCAATTGAATCCTATAGACACTAATATTTATCATAAATACCGAAGAGGCTTTAGCAACCACAAACTCTCAGAAAGTAGTAAATGAAAACTTTTCCCTGCGGTTAGAAGGACCAGAGAAGACGTGAACAGAGGAAAAAGAGATAACAAGACTGCGAACACAAGGAAAGGGGTATTAGAGAGCATGACATAATGGAATAAGGATTAGCAGCAATTATGTGGCATGGACAATGAGATCAGATGATTAGCTTCTCCATAAAGATGGTGTGTTGTTTTTCCCAGTAATCTCTTACTTAAAAGGGTGCTAGAATGCATGAACAATACAAGAAAACCCTGTCTTATTTTAGTGGCTTTTCTTTCCGTAACTCCATGAGTTTTGGCCATAAAGCACTGTAAGGTATGCTTTAGGTTTTTTTAAATGCTACTTCATTTCAGTTTTATGTGTCTTGCCTGCTTTGATTTTCAGATGGCAATGAATGCAAGGTTTGCAATCTATGCAAAAGTATTTTTAACTCTGAAAGTTTCTTTTGAGGAACACCATCAATGTGGAGACCATCATTTGATCCTTTAAATTCACAAGTTCTTTAAGGAGGGCCTGACCTGTGGGGTGCAATAGCCTGTTAATGATTAATTTCTTTCTTCAGAGAATGCACTGGAAGGTGAGGGAAATGATAAACATTCTAACAGTTTTCTTACTAGCTTTTTGATTTTAATATCAAAACAAACATTGTGAAAAAAAGAAAAAAGAAATGCATCTTTGAAAGAAAAGCAGCAGTATGACACCTAGGACAATACAGATATTTTGCTCTGGCCTTTTATAATGGTATAAAATAAAGCCTAAACTTTGGGCATTCCCAATATACAATCATAGAAAATCACAGAATGGTTAGGGTTGGAAAGGACCTTGAGATCATCTAGTTCCTGCCCCCTGCCATGGGCAGGGACATCTCGTATTAGACAATGTCGCTCAAGACTTTGTCCAACCTAGCCTTGAATGTTGTATGTGAAGTGATATTCTCCACCTCACCCCCCTTTTTCCAAAAGACAGATAATAGTGAATTTCAAATATAATTGTCAATGCTGGACTCTAAACCTTCTCATGTGATTTCTGAGTTTAAGTAGAACACTACTGAGAATAGATATAAGGATGACAAATGGCCACAGCTGATAAAATCTGGGACAATACATACAAATCAAAGCAGGGAAGTAAGATATTTTATCTGAAATTATAAGAGGGAGCATTATGCATTTAATTTGATGTTGAGACTTTTTTGTGACTGCCTCACTAATTTCAGACAAGACAGTTCAGAAGACCTTTAGAGATGCTACAGAAAGGGATATTGCCCTGACCTAAGTGACTGTTTCTCTCATAATATCTAGAGTGCTCTTGAACAGGAATTTGCAACTCACGTCAGAGTTGTGTCTAAATTTACTATTTGATAGCTCCAAGTTTGGGTTAAAATTTCACTTTTCTTTTTTTTTCCTGGGAACTGCCAATGGATCCTGAATATGGCTTTGGCCTAAGTGCGCATTGGTGTGCGACCTTCAATTCATGGTCACATTTTGCTACAGGATCTCTGCCTCAGGAGTGCAGGCTCTGGGGCATTTACTTCAAGTGACTTTGGGTTGGTCAGCTCTCCTCCAAGGCTGTGATACTCTGGAGAAATTGGGAGGAGCCTTAGGTCAAGTGTTCGAGTGCTGCTGTCAGGACTGTCTTCTGTTCCTTCCCTGGCCCAACAGCCTGTGTGTTACTAGATGAGTAATTTAAACTTGCTTCTCTCCCCTGCAACCCTTAAAGTTAATAGTAGTAGTTTCTTTCACCTGATTGCTTGATTCATGTTCCAGGATGTGACTTGCTGTGTTTCAGACAAAAAAAAATTGTTTTGAGGGCTGGTGTCCTAAGAACTGTCCGACTGAACTCATTGGATCCATGAATAATTCATAGCTAAGTCCTGCTAAATCTCTAAGGTGGGACGAATCGTGACTCCTCTCCTTAAAGGGATATTATGAAATGATTTTTCTATCATTCGCTTGCACGTTGTGTTGATCAGCACTCTGTAAAAGCCAAAGTCAAGCCCAGAATTCATCAGTAAAATAGAGTTTGAAACACTAATAAAACCTGAGGTGTGCATAGCAAACAAAGAGAAAGCAAGACAGAGTAATTCCTCATCAAGGGCATGCATCCACCCTGTGCACTATGTGGATGGGCTTATGGAAAAAAAGGTTGTGTTGCCATTGAACTGCAGGCTGTATCACTGTGCACGCACAGAAGATAGATGAATTAAAGTTTTACTGTCAGTTTTCATTCTGGCATTTCCTAACTTACATGTGCTTGACTTTATGACCTTAAAATGTTAGTGTAGAGTCAGTTTCTATCAGTTAATATTGCGGATGCTTACAGTGGTTTAAAAGGAGAGACTGACAGAATGAACTAGGATATGAAACCCTGATGCAAGTAGTCTCATTTATTTATTTATTTATCTATCTTATTTTAGGGAACAGTTCTTTCCATATTTGACTTTCTGAGGCTTCCTCTATGACATATGGTATATTGTCTCACGTTTATATTAGGAAGTTAATTGAAGCCTGTTAAATCCTAAAATTTAACAATCGGGATTTTAGAGGCATTGCCCAATTCATCCATCTTATTACTCTAATGAATAATGACTAAGTGGCATTTAGTTTATTGCACACCTTTCATTTTGGAAGATTAATCCTGCTAGCCTTACTCACAATGAAGAGATACATTGACTTGGCTTATTACACTGGACTCCTTTGTGTTGACAACTCAGTAAACGAAGAGACATATTTGTATGCCTTTGCAGGAGGAAAAAAAGAACTACTTTGTGCTTGCCAAAGAAACAGGAGCATTCACAGGGCAAATTAAAACTTTGCCACAAAGCTTATGGAAAACTGCTAAGCAGTAATTTCACAGGGCAGTTTGCTGAGTGCTGCAGCCTGCTTATAAGCTCTTGGCTATACCCGCCCTAACTCTTGAATTCTAGGTCTTATTAAAACAAGGTGTATTTTTAGATAAAGACATTAGAATACACTGTGATTTCTACAGCTGATTACACTCTGCAAGAGAAGGAAAGCAAGGTGAATGGCTGGGTGTGTGTGAGCATAAGTATGTGTGCATGTGTGCATGTGTGTGCAGGTACCTGCAACAAAGGTGGCGTTAACTATTATTTGAAAGAAAAAAATCAGTCCTGGTGATTTGTGGTTTGGCTTTGTCTTATGTTCTATTTTTAAGAAAAAAAGACAACTTGTAAATATGCAGCCTGCAAAGCAGTTGGCTGCATTAAGACCAGGGTAAATGAAGGGTGGTAGTAAAAGCAAGATATCACAGAATGCATCTGAGTAAGACTGTTGTGACCTGAGTTTGACCAAAGCTCATGGAACAGAGATATCCCAGCTTCAAAGTGATCAGCCCAAATTCTGTCTAGAGCACTGTTAATTGGAAGACATAATCATACAGTTGCTGCTGGGGGCTTGAGGGGAAAATGGATGCTGTGACTTGTAAGCAGCAACTCCATGGGTCCCACCAGGCCACTTCTGTAACTTGCAGCAATTACACAGCTGTTTCTGTCCTTAGCTCCAAGGCCAAGTGGCAGGCCAGGAAAGGTGTCCCTCTGAGAGGCCCTTAGACTGTGGCTGAACTTACAGAGTTTGGGAGTTTAGAAGCATTGCCCAGATTCATCCCTAGTTCATCACTCATAGTGAGTGTACTACTCACTGTTAGGACTCTTCAGCCTTTGAACACTCAAAGAGAGTAGGCATCTGGGCAGAACATAAGCCACAAGAAACAATGAATTAAATTTGCTATCTCACCATTTAATCACCCTGAGGAAAAGCGCTGAGAATTTTTAGTGAAGAATGAAAAGACAACTATGTCTTAAGAAGCTACTGTCAGAGTCAAAAGGCAGAACTAATTTAATACTGCAGAGGTTTCAGTTTTCCTTTTGGCTGTCATTTGCTCTTCTGTGACAAACACTGGTGTCTGAATCAATGACTTGGAAGCTCAAAACAGAATCACTCCAATTTGTGACAACACATGTTGCAGCAGGAGTCACTAGAACAAACCACTAAGGGGCTTGATGGGCTGCTCAGCTTGTGAAGTGTTCACGTAAAGTCTGGATCCTTTCCAGCATGTGCTTTAGTTCTGGGTTTCTCAGATGAGAAATCTGTGATATCTTTGGGGATCAAAAGAGGATTTGGGTGATGCTACAGAATTTTAGATGGCATCATGCAGCTATTTGGTTCTTCCAAGGGGGAAGGAGTGAGAGGCAATGCAGATATGGGTGTCCCATGGCTGACTAGCTAAGGCACAGTGGTGTGGCTTCAGCTTATTGGTAGGAGCTCAGCTTTTCCACATCAAAGGGAAAGTTCAGCAAGCAAAGAAGGAAAGGACAGTGAGGCAGAGGTGTGTTATTGCCAAGAGAGGAGCCAACATAATAAACATTTATAAATTCACAGAACTTCTACTGTATTTGTACTTGGGCTGCGTCTATGATAAGAATTTGAGATATAATATATTCCATATATCCTTGTTTTTAACAGAAGATAATTGATGCACAAACTAACATTAACATCTTAGGCATGTAACTAACATGTTGGTTAATGTTTGTCTATTTAACATAGCTGAATTTGAAAATGGTCTATAAGATGGTACTGCTGAGACACCTGAAGGGGACATTCAATATTTGTTGTACCTACGCTCATGTACCTTCTCTGGAGTTGTAAAACACTGACATATGTTTGGCAAAAGTGGAGTGGATGGCTTATTTTAGAATTACTACTTTGGCAGCAGCATCAGCTCAAGCTAGGAAAAAGCCTGTGTCAAAAAAACAAAACAAAATCCCAATCCAATGTCTTTCTTCCATGAAATGAGTAACAACAACTACTGAAAAACCAATCGGGGTCATTTAAAAGAGTTTGAAAAGAATAATTTGGATGGCAGAGGGAAGCACTAGAAATGATGGTACTCTAATTTTCTAGTGCCTAGCTTCTTTGCTCTCAGCTTGTTTGCTACTGGTGGTACCTATGTGGGAGTGAGTTGGTATGTGCTTCTAATTATTTTCTTTAACTAAATTAATGCCTAGCACTGAGTCTGTACCATGGAAGAGATTACAAGAATGGGCAAGTCACTGTCCTGGCCCACATACCATCTAGGAAGGTAAAACAGATGAATGCAAGGAAGCAGGAAAGAAACACAAGGCAATGAAGTGGCTTGCCTAAGTGAACAGAGCAAATCAGAGCCAAGACCAGGACCAGATTTTATTATTTTGTCTGAGTATCAGAGCCACTGGTCAAACGGCTCTCCACTTCTTGTATGTGGACCTCCTAGAAGAATACCTAAGCAAGGACAGCAAGTGTAGCCTGCTTTTCAGGACCAGGAGATTTGATATCCTGCACTTATTTAATGCATCTCTCACACAACCTGACTCAGGTTGTGAACAAGGAAGTGAGCTGATACCCTTAATGGGAACAGGTCAGTGGGATACCAGAGTTTGTTTGCCCGATTTAGTATGAGTCTGTGACTCCAGAGGACAATCTCTCAGATTTCCATTTCAAATCCTAAACATATGGGATGATCTGGCTTATTATTTCTCTAGTTTGACATTGCAGTGGTAAGGTCTCTCATACAGAAAGACAATATGAACGTAAAAGTGGTAAAATATTGCCCTGAGTATATACCAGGGAGGCTTCCCATGTCATTTAGAAGCTGTAAGCCTCTAAAATATGGAGGATACTGAGGCAGACAACTAAAACCAGCAAGACTTCATCTAGTGTGCATCAGCTGCTTGGTTTTGATCTTACCTAAAGATGTACATTTATTGGAAACCATAGCTAACAATTTTCTACGATCTCCTGTGTGTTTTGGTCCCCTCCTTTTACATTGTACTATAATAGCTGGAATCACTCAACCCCATAAGGAAACAGGTAATTCTGCAAGTTTCAATAAGCACTGAGGAGCTGACTAAGTTTGCTAGGTCCTATCATGCTAGACATTGCATGTGAAAAAGTTAAAATGGTATGGAGCCATTTAAGTTATTCTCCAGCTTTTCCATTGAAGTTTATGAAAAGCTTTGTGAAGCAGAAGATGTTTTGGTTTAAATGATACATTCAAATTCAAAACTTTTTTTTTTTGCACAGTTTTGTGCCTCAATATTCACATTTCTCACTTATTGCTATTCTAGGACTTTTTAATACCTGAATTTTTAAGACCATAGGTTTCTATTTGTTTCACATAGGACAGGTTTGCAAATTATTTGGTTTGCCTGTGCAGTGATTCACCATGATCAGAGGAAGGCTCAGAAGGTGTTGGATCCCACCAACAGTTGATGCTAGTTAAGAAAAAGTAATGGAAAATAGCATATTGAAAAAGACAAGTGTGGAGTTGCTGCAGCAGCAATTAATTATTTAATAAACTTGCTGTACAGAAATCACAGATCTTTGATTACTGGTTGCAGTAACTCACAAGATCTTCACAGGGACCTACCTCTTCATGTTTTCTTTTTAGTCATCTATACCTGCATCAGGTTACAATTTGGCTGCTTTCTTCACAACCTTCCTTCTGATTTAGCTCAGGCCAGGACAGCTGTAAGCTTGCAAGTCAACAACTTGTAATCAAACACAAGGATCTCAGCCACTAGGAAGACAATCTGTCAACAAGACAAAAATAAAGGTACTCAATAGTTTACCATGCTTTGGAGTAAGCAATATTTAAGTCCATGCCTTCTAGCTTGAAGTAACAACAAATTGAAAATATTAGCTTACTTTTGTGTGAGTTCACAGAATTAAATGTGGGTGATATTTGTACAATTTGATGTACTTTGTGCAGAATTTGAAACCCATGATGACACAAGGACATTGCAAAGAATCATTGACCAGGGAGACAAATTGCTGTAGACAAATGTAGTCAGCTTTTTATTTTCAAACCATTGATACAGATCATGATGAAACTAGTAGTTTTGAATGACATGAGTTGGACCAGCCTTGGCATAATTCCCCAGAACACCACAGCTGCCATTATCTGCCGTTGCCTCATTGGCAATATTTATGCAAAATTCAAAGAGTTAGTGGTTACAGAAAAAGAACTACATTTTCGTCCAGAGAGAGGATTTTTTCATTTCAGCACTGAATACCGTGATCATTGACTGTGCACAAGGAAATATGGGAGGGAGAACATAAATTTCTAGAAACTATCAAAAGAAATGTGCCAGGTTTTTTTTTTCCTCATTCTCACATTAAAAAAATACACAAACTTTATCTTGGAAGGGTGGGACGAGAACCTCTTCTGTACCTGGAAGAAAAACATCAGGCAAACATCCACTATTGAATTACAGCTTTTTTATTATTATTTTGTCTATGTAGAGTTTTGTTTTCCTTTGTGATCCCTGTATTTGCCATGCTGAGTCACTTAAGGTTAAGTAGCTCATTTGTCTCTGCCATACTGTGCACCTTTTTTGGGGTCACTGTTGCTATTGCAGCTGTTGGTGTCACCAGACCCTGCTTGGCGCTTGGGTACCAGGAGTGGCACATTGTGATGCTTGGTCTGAACTAGAAGCCCTAGGAAGCACAGCTTCTTCAGACCAGACTGCTTTTTCTTCTGACCCTCTTTATATTGCTCAGACTCTTGCATAGATCATCTCATGCTGCTGTCACAGCTGTGACCGCATTATGGACATAGGGGACACTCTAGCAATAGAGGGCAGTGGGTTTGGTCTACGCAGTCTCTTTCTCCCAAGACTTCCAATTTTATCTGCGTTTTCCTGTCTTATTCCTGGAAATTACTAATATTTCAGCCAGGTCTTCCTGTAGATTTCAGTCAGTAGAAGTGACTTTAGTAGGCTGCTGTGTGTTAGGACTTCATATCAGAAGCTATTTTATTTCTCTTTTGGGACATACATTTTCCCTTCTGAATGACTGATTTTTGTCACAGGGAACATTTGTATTTTTTTTAATGAGCTTTTTATTGTGTTAGAGTTTTAAGAAGTGATACTGTGTATGGATGGATGATGGAGGATAGATACACTGTGCTGAACATTTGGCAGAACTGAGAATAATCTCATCATTAAGAAATCTATGTCAATGTTCATGTCATTCAGTGAAGTAGAGCAATGGTAATTTTAAGCTTTATAATGAAATTGGTTAAGGAACTGATAATGATATTTATGGTTAAAAAATCGTCTATGGTATAAAAATCTTTATAATGTCAAACTTTCTGATGTAAGTCTCCCTTCTGTGAATCACATTTTCCTCTATTAGCAAACAGAAGATCATCCTCTTCTGTACAGTGTGGATTCATTCATTATTACTAGAAAGCCCTAATTTAAGTTCAAAAGCAGAAAGCCTATTTCATGTCTGGCTCTTATGCCACCCACAATGTCTCTGTGATAGGTTATGACCAAAATCCATCATGGCTACAGTTCAGTTCTCCAGTCAGAGAGCATCCTAACAAAACCACAATATCATACACCTTTTCTTTCTGAGTTAAAGACACATCCACCTACCTTTATATCTGTTGTATGTAACTGAGTCATGAATATATGATATTTCTGACCTTCTGAAGGATTTCTAAAAAAATTGCAGGTCTCTGAGTTGTCTACTCAATTTTACATCTATGGGATCGTTCCACTGCACTGCAATATAAATACCAAACCATGTCTAAATTCCTAGGTAGAGTCATGCAATTCTGAATTAGAAAATATCAGCCATTTAGCAGGAAACTACCAAATTGACTCAAGCAATCAGCAGGTTTCTTGTCCCCAGATTTACCAGAAATAAGCTAGGATTGTCGCTGTACAGACCAAATGCAGAAAAACTGTTTAAGCAGAAAAAGGATACTACAATATATGGTTAATTCTTAGAGGAATTTTACAGACACAAGCATAATTATCTCATTTTCCATCAGTTCTCTGACTCAAAAAAATGCCAGAGGACTTTTAACACCACAAGAGATCAAGCCCTCTGTTTCATCTCTGAGAGGCAGCATCAAACTGAAGGACATGCGTCACCATGTATCACCATCTATTTTCATTGTGAATTAGGCATTTGTTATTTCCAGAGGAACTGGATTTTGGGTTAGCATGAGATTGCATTGTTTTGTTCTACAACAAACACTTGTGAGCTTTTGGAACTTGATTTGTGGTGTTTGGATTGTATTATCAGGATCATACACCATATGGGTTAGCTATCAGATTCTTTATGAAGTTATAGTTTTCCAAACACTAAACAAAAAATGGGTGATTTTCGTCCTCTTGTATTTCTGTATGACAGAAAGAATGCTGCGGACTTTTTTTCCTGGGGAGAGAAAGTTTTAAAGCATAACAGACAAGATGCTCAAAAGGGGCCTAAAGTATACTTTAAGACATGGCATTACAGTATTTATATCATCTTTTTTGTGAAAACATTCAAAACATTCTCCCTATTAAAGTTACTGAACAAATATGTATATGGTGGTGGCACACTGCAACTAGATTTTCCTTTAAAATAAAGATTTTTACAGCTTTCTGGAAGTATTTTTGAGAACACACCAGAAGTCAGAATAAAAGCACTGCACTTAGAAAGCACTATGGGAGGATGGATTTGGAACAGCATGAACTGTGATTTTTTTTTTTTTTCTGGATGTCTGTGGGGTGGGCTTCCTCACAGAGAAAGACAGTTTGTGTCTCATGGTCAAATTTACAAAAGAGATTTCTGTTGACCCTCCAAATGGGTGGCCAACTCATCACAAAGAATTGTCTGTCAACTGAGTAGATTTGTGACAGGGGTGAGTGGTCCTACTTATGGGCTGAACCTATGACCCCCTAATCCTATCTCATGTGTAATGCCTGCTAGACTGTTCAATGGTCATTACACCTGGGTGAACAATTTGGACAAAAAAAGGGTGATTGTGGGGATTAAAGATCCAAAGAAACTAAAATCCACCTCTCCAAGTTTCTTTGGGCTTTCGGCTTCCACACAATTTTATATTAAAGTGATGTCTTTCCCATAGTACGTTTGGTTTGCCATGAGAGCAAACTTTCAAACTGCATCCTATAGGCTGAGCTATGAAAGCTGGAGAATATGGTACAAATCTATTGTGTGTGAGCTAGAGAAACTGGAGTTTAAGGATTCACTTTGATGGAATAAGACAATGGTAATCCAATAAAATCAGGCACTTTGATTTTTACTAGGGATTAAATGCTCAGAAATTGAATAAAAATGTAAACACTGGCTTAATTCTAGAACTGGTTTTTTTTAAAGTGGTATTGGATAGGAAGCTTTATACCATATTCTATACAAAACCCACGAATTATAGCAAATTCAGAAGCATCTAATAATTTGGACTTTTAATCTTAACTCCTAGGGCCCTGTGAGCATACAGAGAGACTGCATTTCAGCCTGCAACTGAATGGCACTTTTTGCCCAACACATGTAGTTCCTTACAACTGAAACTTCTTTGGCTTTGTTTTGAGACATGAGAGAATGACCCAGTAAAGTTGGACGTGATGCCACCTCATTTCTCCTTCCCAATTCACAGATCTCCAATTAGAGCAATTCTCCTGTGCAGTTGCTCCAGTTCTCAGAAGTGCAATGAAAACAAAACAGGTCAAGCCTATGTTGGTTACAGTTTACTGCTAGACTCATTTTCTCTGCCATAATTCCACTCAATACTGCACCAAAACTTTGTTGGGATGTATTCAGACTGTGTATCATCAGTGGGAGATGTCACATGCAATATCTTTAAGACTCTTAAAATAGGTGTTTTTCCAACATAATCTTTTTGTATTTTAATTATGTAGTGAGGATACTTTTACTTGCCAGAGTTTACCCTGTCTCCACAATAAAACCTTAAATATCAAGCATAAATTATGCAAACCATGTTTCTACACTTTTTACCTTACTTCCCCTCCATCTGCCCCACGTTTTCAAAGTCAGATGCTGCAACTCCCCTTATTTGCAAATCAAAGGAGTGCTGATAACTGGATGCTAATTGCACAAGTGCTATTCTTCCACTAATGAGGGGGTGAGATGCAAGTTCAAGGAGTCAAAATATTTTTGCAGGGCCTATTTGACACAGCTGCAAGAGAGCCCTAACACTGGATCTGTGCAGGAACTGAATTAGTCAGAAGCAATGGAAATTCACTGTAACATGAAGACTAAATAGTCACTTCAGGTCTGAAGTCTGTTTCTTTCCTTCCTCCACATGCATCTATTTTCAGATTTGGCAGTGTTTTACTTCATTTTTCTCCTATGCCACTATGAAGGATACAGAGGAAGATCTCAGGGTTGAGCCTGTATTGATTTTGATACACTTGATAAATTTACTCTTAATATGGTAACGATTTCTCAAATCAGCTCATTTCCCCTCACCTACAGCTATCCCAGGGTCTGATGGTTAATCTAGCATGGGTAGTCAGGGAGCCTTGGTCTTGTAGATGGCCTGAGGTCTCTGGCCCTTAATTAAGTCAGTGGAGTTGGTCATCTCCCTTGTATAGTACAGCTTTCCGTTGTATCAAACACAAGAGGGTCAGCCCTCCTGCCTTTTCTGCTATGTGTCTTTTCAGACTGTGAAGGAAGGAGGGACACTTTGGGGTTTGGTTTGGAATGTAATTATATTGGGATATAATGCTTGTGAGTAAGGAAGGGTAAGAGTATGATACAGAAGATACCCACTGATCACAGCTCTATTGAGGTATTGCCTAAATTAGAGTCAAGGGCAGCACACAGTGAGTGGGTAGCAAGTAGCATCCAGAATGGTACTAAATGTGTTGGGTAGAAAACCAGTTATCTTAATATTGTATCTCTGTGAGGAGGAGAGTGCAGCGTATTTCCTTCAGTACCAATGATGATAATCAGTTTACCTTCTGGTGCTGAAAAACATGCACCAGTGAGAGGCAACACTGAAAAGAGAAAGCGATAGAAATGATCAAAGGTCTCATGCCTTAGAGGAAAAGTTGTATAAGGACTGTTGCACTCTGCAGATTTATAAAAAATGTAAAAGCCTGTAAGGCTGTGCGAGATCTCTGGGGATGAAATATTCTGTTTCTATTGGGAGTCAGAGAAGCAGCACTAAGCCTTAGTTTTAGAAATTTGGGGAAAATTAAGTTAGGATGTTTTTATTAAGTGTACTGAGTACCTGTAAGGAGTGAGAAAGGTGTAGCTGATCCTGCCTCAGGGAAAGTGGAGGGACTACTGTTCCCTCAAGCTTGCTTTCTGTCCTATTTACTCCCTTCTGTCATTAATACTGTGCCTTCCCATCATCATTCAGACAGAAGCGATTACCACGTTGCTTTCTCACAAAACTCTCTCCAGGGAATGCAGCTCATTCAGTCTCCAGCATTTGTGGTCTTGTAATATCCTAATGGGAGCCATTCACTGTAAACATACAGTGGCCAGCTCTGCGCACTGCTGCGCATACAGATGCCAGTCTAGCAGAGTGCTTTGGCATGTACTTATGGATCATTCGATACAAACATTCTGCTAGCTCTTTTAAAAAGAAGCATTTGCTTGGGTTGACTTAACACCATACACAAAGGCATGTCACATCATATGGGTAGCTGTTGGGAGAAACTAAGTATGCAGGCTGAAGGTTTCATACCTTAGAGCACATCCGTGGCTATCATTGGCTATAATCGGCTATAATCATAACCCTTCGGTAGGTAAATACCATTAGAGCTTAAGAATATTTAAGTTGTAGGTTCTCAGGAAAATTTGATAGTTTCACAGCATAACTGTAGTCTATGGTGCTGCTGTTAGCTTTTCTTCTTTAGAATGGTTAAGCATAACTCAGACAGAAAGGTTATACTTTATCAATTTCTATTGCACTTAAGGATAAAAAGGTTAAAACAGTCAATGGAAAAAGAATTACAGCACTGGGATAAAAACAGAGTTAGTTTTAAGCAGTGAAGGAAGATTTACCAGAGTGCGAGGCTGGCAGAAGATGAAGACTGAGGGTGTCTCAGATGGGGCTATTAAGCCATGCTTAACCTTCTCTTGGTGCTCGCTGACTGACACTGTGTGTCACACCATCTGCCTATACACCCTACAGATTTCATAAGATTCATTTTTGTGCAACTGTTTTAGTATCACCTCTGCTGGCTCAGCTGTTTATCACAAACATTTATTATCACTTACTTCTTTGAATATGTTCACTCTTTTGATTACGTGACCATTAAAAGGGACTTTTTCCGATTATTAGATTTAGAAAGAGAACTGGAGGAAAAATATATGCAAGATGCCCATAGCCAACAGAATCTTCAGTTTGAAGGCAAGAAGCAGGTAGATTGAAGTCAATGTGCAACATAACAAAAATACAGTGTAATGCTTGCATGTGCATGATTGTCAGCACGTGTGTGATCTTTTGGGAGAAGATTTTAGGAGGAGAAACATCTCATCCAGCTGCTTTCACAATCTTGTAGTGATTTACAAAAAGCCAGAGGCACACCCAACATGGGCCACTGGGATTATAACACAGATGCACGGTTTTTATGGCTGCCTACCAAATTTAGAAACTCCCTCTGGAAAGACAACTCAAAATGGCTTTTGATAATCCTTCTGCACACCTGAAATAAGCTCAACAAGACAGGGAACTCAGAAAGTTACTGTGTGGTTTGCAATGGCTCTTACATCACTCAAAATTAAAATTTTGAAATAAACAGCTTAAAGAAACCTTAGAAATTCAGGGATAGCACTACTGGGTGTCACATTGTTTCGTGCCAGTGTTGATGGCTCAGATTACAAAACACGGTGATTCTACTCGCAGAAGGTTCACATGCTAAATAAAATAACATTTTGAATGTTTGTAAGTCTATGAGCAAGATGTATTTTTTATATTCTACAGTTTCTAAGGGGTTTCCCCACCTTTTTTTTTTTTCACCCTCAAGATTTTTCTGCAACCACAGCCATTTTATAGCAATGTCCATCTTCTCAGAACAGATTCGAAGGTCTGGTGTGTCTCACGGTGTACTAAGAACCAAACCATTTCCTTCTTTTACTAACGTGAATAACCTCACATGGGCAAACTGTCTCACAGCTTCAATGGGATAATTCATGTAAGGAAGCTAAGCATAAATTATCTATCTGATGGATCAGAATTTCTCTTAGTATGATTATCAAGAGCCACTGGGTGTTTCTCTGAGTGCCAGGAATGAAGGCAGTTTTGCTTACAGTTGATTATGATGGTGCAGAAAGGCTGCAAGTGTTTTTCACACTGGAAAATAAAGTTCATTAGACAGACTGTTAGGAGAAGAGGTGAGACTAGCTAACACAGTAATAGGCTATTAAAGAAAACATTTTGCAAGAGCAGTTCAGTTTGGTATTTGCTCAAAAATATGCTGTATTTTTTATTCTGCTTTCAGATAAATATTTATTAAAAGTAATCAAGACCTAACAAATGCAACATTTCTGCACTCTTTTTCTTAGGTACCTGCCTTAGTTCAAAGCTTCTAGCTTGTTGATTCATTTTGGGATTTGGTGTTTACTGTGAAGTCTTTAGGCAGGGGTATATTCTGATACATTTACTTAGGCTGACTTACAGATTAATAGCAAATTTCCCACTGAAGAAGATAGGACTGCATGACCAGGATAGCAAGAAAGGTGACAACTACACATCTAGCATACTGAAATCTGTGAGAGATCTCTTGGATTTAATATGCTGGTCCTAACAGCATTTTCTTTCTTTAGATCAAGTCTTTGTAAGATCTTATCTAAGCTGTGCAGGCTGATGGGCATTCTCAGGGCACCTTTGTCTGAGGAGTATGCTCACCTTGTAGTCAGCCTAATGAACTCATTTAAAGCTGTCTTGCCATAGCACAACCTTCTGGTAGCTGTATGTGTTCAAGTACCAGGCAATCGGCCCATGGCCAACTCAGGCTTGTGGTGGTTAAGCTGCAACTTCTGACAAGCCACTCTGGGTATGTCTTCATGAGGCTGAGCTCATGGCTGCATGATGGTGCAAAGTGCCTGGCCTGAGATGCAGGTTGGCTGTGTAACTGCTCTGCATGTTCAACACCAAGGACAGGAGGGAGGCTGTATCTGCCATGTCACTTAAAGCTGAAGGGATGCAGCTCTGCTGGTTCCATTAGCTTGTGCCTGTGCAATTTTCTGTTTACTCTCTTTCTGGTTTTGCTGACCTGACACTTAGTAATGTGACATGGAGTTTTGCTTACTGGTAGTGACATGACAGTGCTAACCACAGAATGGGTATAGGGTTTCTAAATCAATAGACAAATATTAGAAGAGACAAAATATCTTGATTTCAAAAGCAGATCACCTGGAAGAAACAGCTATGTAATTAGCTGCTCTGAAAAAGGGTAAAGAATGCCTGCGTTCCTGCCAAACCTGGAGAGGTCAGTGGTTTCTTCTTCTGGGACTTTGTTTCTTTTCCAGTTTTTCCCACATCTCAGGAACAATGCAAGTGTGTTCACTGTAAACGACTGTACACCAACTAATGTAATTTGAGGGAAAGGTAAAAGTGAGGCACTGAGAAGGAAATGTCAAGGAGACAACAATTTGCCTGGTACGCTTGGGTACTGGCAAGGATGTGCTCACTCCTCACACTTACTCCCTTACCTCCTGCACACTTACATGGGACAAGCTGCCTTTCTCCTCATGGTGTGTACCCCAAAGCTTGACCAGTTGTACAAAATAATCAAGATAAGACCTTATGCTCTTCATCCTCTCTGTTGGCAGACAACAGCCTGGCATTAAGTGGGATAATTAGAGCAGATGGGAACAACAGACTCTGACACTGGTTTGAGCAATACGCTCATTCCAGATGTAGAAACAGGCTAGTAAGCAAACCTGACAGCATCAAGCCTGTGGGTTTTTGGGTTTAATTTTGTTTGTGGATGGTATTTAATTTCATATTCTGATACCTCAGGCCTTTAGCAAAGATTTGCCACTATGAAAACAGTGTTGAGGAAAGGAAAAGAAGAAATATATCATGACTCAGAGGGTATGGGTGTATTCAGTGTACAAGAATTTGGTATCACTGACAAAGTGAATTTATGTTTTTCTCTTCTGCTGCTAATTCAAGACCAGTCAGTCAGCTTGATTTGTGGTGATATATCTATGCATAAATAGCAGCCTCCAGTGGTCATTTAGTCCAAATTGCACATTTTGTGTGGGGTCAATATGGCCTCTTCACCTTCCTCATGTGAAAGGACCTCTTTGTATGGCTTTTCAGTGTAGCTTAGTACTGCATATATGCTTTCATACTCACGATTGACAGCCATTGCAGGGTAGTCTTAAAATTAACACAAGACTGAATTTTCTAACATCATTAGTAGATTTTCAGAATTTATTCACATTGACTGCTCAAACCTTGGCTAACAAAAATGAGCTCCTACCTGAACCATCACAGCAGTAAAACCAGCTACTTTGATTTTGGGAAGCAAGTATCTTCCTTTCCTGTAGATCCCTTATTATAAGTTTTCCTCTTTCAATTTTTGTATCATATTCAAGGAAGCCCTGTGCATGCAAAGCTAGAAAATTAAGATATATTAAGATGTACTTACATGCTAAATGGAAAACACAAGGCATGTATTTGAAAATATATTCTACCAACAGTTCATCTTCAAGATTTTAAATCCGCAATGCATACCTGCTATTAATGAAATTAAATTATTTACATTATTAATATTATTTAGTAATATTTTATAATTAAAATTAAATAAAATAACAAATGAATGACACTTTAGAGAGAGCTAACAAGGGATATATGCTTCTGTGCTTGAGAACTGCTCTAGCATGTCTTCAGAGCCACACCATGACTGTGATCAGAACACATATTTCATCAGATCTCAGAAATTAAGCAGGGTATTGTTTTGACAAGTCTTGGACTTCTCCTGAAGGACTTTCTCTTTCTCTTTTAACCATTTCACAGGAGAGATCAAACTGCTAACCTTTGGTCAAAGCCAAAATATGCACTCCAGTTATGCTTAATTAAGTCTTGGAATTTAAAAAGTTTGGAAAACACTCATATATATGCATAAATGTGACTAATATTCATTCTTATTTGTTATATTAGAAAAAAAAAACAAAAGCATAGGTTTTACATCTTGAAGTGTGAAATGTTTATTTCTCCATGATATTGAACTGTTTCTGTGTAGAGATACAGAAAATCTGTGGCTTACCTCTATCAGCCATTTTAGGATTTCATAGTTGTATTCCCTCCCAGGGGAGCTGCAGTATCCCACCACAGTTATTTTACAAGGTAATTTTGCTTTCCACTGTGGTGGATCTCTACTTAGCAAACAACTCTGTAACTTTCTGTTATATATCTGCATGACTTTTTCTATCACTAAAGGAAAACAGAAATGGGGTGGAAGGCAAATAATAGCACTAGACATTAGAACCAACTGCAAGAACTCAGCAGACATCATGGCAGTCAAGAATGGTCATTTTTGCTATTGGCGGTAGAAGCTGCTTGATATGCTGTGGGACGTAACACACGTGTTTGGATGCTTGCAGAACTGAAATGGTAGGTCCAGTTAATTGAGTTTATATAACCTTAGGGAGAAAAAGAAAAAAGAAAAAGAAGTGTTTCCATTTGATTTTTTGAATCAGTTAAAATTCCGGGTTTTAAAAAGAATCAAATAATTTTATATTAACACGACTTTTCATTAAACTGACTTGAATAAGTTCAGCTATGCCATGTGTGTCACCATCCTCATCAGTAGTAAGACCAAAGCAGGAAAATTCCAGCCTTTCACTAATTGCCCTATGCATGCCAGCAGAGCGGTTGCCTTCCTTTCGCGTCCAACACAGGCCTATCAGTTTACTCTGGTTTAGAAAACCGAACACTTCTTGAAACCCAGATTGTTTTGGAATCAATGTTTCCCCCACTTCAGCTATTTTAACATCCTATTTTACTTTTATTGACTTTTATATGTACAAGATGTGGATGTTTTCTACCATATAATAAGATATCCCTAGAATGTGATTGCAGACAAGAAAGAAAATGTTTTTTTTTTATATAGTAGTTTGCTGTGTAAATTCAGAATGTCTGCTGTAAGACAGTAAACAGCCAATGTAAATGCCCAATGCAGTAGGACATATGAGGCATGTGAGGCATTTCTGTTTTCCATGAGTATTCCCTTGGTGTAAAAATAATGAATACAGGTAAACAAGAGATGCAACAGGTCTTCAAGAAATCCTGCTGTTATATATCAAGTTGTCTCACTGACTGATTAATAAAAATTATTGTGGTGGACCAGGTGTACACTAAGTAAGGTATGTGTCAGCTTAATATCAGATCGGATTGCCATTTTGGGGGATAATTCTCAGGAGGCGTCATCATGTCAGAAATAGAAATACTATCTGTGACAAAGAGTCATAGATACTTTTGCTTTCTCTTGCTCTGGCGTGAACAGGAAGAATTAGAGAAAGGCTGGTACTAAGCATGGATGGATCTGTGACAGCTGGTGAGTAGGAGAGTCAGATTTTGTTTCTAACCTCTCCCAGCCCTCCTACTTTGGCATAATACTATTTAGATAAGGAATAGCTCCTGGGTCTTTGGTTAGAGCTTCAGTTACGTTATGTTAGGAAGCCGAAGTGAGTACTCCTCCGCAGCTAGCATTCATTTCAGGCTCAAGACTGCCTGTATTCCTATGGTTTTGTACAGCAACTGAAGACACAGTGCAAGTAGTGGAAGGTGCTCTGTTGGGTAATGGGAATTTTACCATAATCATTTTGGCTCGTAATGTTCACATCTGAACTATTTTTTCTGTTAGTCAGCGTAAGCTTTTCTTTGGTATACAGTAGAAAACCAGTGGGGCAAATGCCACATCAGCAAGGATTGCATAAATGCATCATCTGCAAGGAGCTGAAAACATACAGACCCTGAGGACAACCCTTGTCAGAGCCTGTATATGCTGCTGCAGTGTAGCCTGTGAGTGTGATCCTAGGGGCAGCATGCAGGCCACTGCCACACCAGTGCTGTGACCTGGGGGCATCTTTTTGCTAGGCAATGTCTCCCTTCCTTCCTCCTGTAACCAAATCATTCACTGCTGGTTTCATAGCAGTCATCCTGCGTCTCTCAGCTGGCAGGTAGGAAACTGTGAATCCAAGCTTTTGCTGATGACCCCTGTATCACTGCTGCATACAGGGATGGGGACCTTTTGCCCACTCTTCTCTAAAGCAGTCATTTAGCCTGAGGCATGCTCTGCCATTGTGTATATCACCCCTTGACTTACCTACCCCTCTGCTTCCATTTTAAACATAATCTAACAGGCTCTCTTTTTGGGTGACCTCCTCAGAGAAATCTCTACCTTCCATCTGATGGGAGTAAGCATGTTACTGTGCACAGTCCCCACATCCAAAAGCTTGTCTTGGAGCCCCAGCAGAGATGAGTGCACCACAGGACAGTACCAAGAAGCCCTATTGGATTTCCGTTTCAATAACACATGCAACTGAGCAACGATTTCCCAAAGCTGGCAGTGGAAAACAAAATTGAAAGCCTAAATATATGCAGATGGCATTCAGAGCCCAGGATGCTCCTGCCAATTTCTGCAACTGATACACTCTCAAAATATTTACTCAGGAATTCTTAATTAAGTAAACCATTTGGTAGTGGTGTACTGTTTCAGATGTGTCGCAGTGTCACCGCAAAATATCTCAGCGTTTCTTTCTAACAAAGGATCCATTATGGGGATTTTTTTATCAGAGACGGTGGGGTAAGTTTTCTGTACAGTGCACTGAGGTTTGAGCTACGAAGTTCCTTTGCTGTTAATGGAATTCATGTGGCTAAATCCCTTCACTCCTTGCTGAAAATGAACCCAGCTGCCCAACAGCAGCTTCAGGTGAATATCGAGTAGCATGGTTAGGGGTGAGATCATGGTGACCCTACGGCGCCTATTCAAAGTGCTTGCAGTAAGGCTGGTTCAGTGACTCAGGGGAAAATGTGCACTGTGCTGCTGTGCAGCCAGGAATACAAATGAGTGAGGGTGTCAAAAGAGAAGGTGTAGCTCCCGAGGCCACTCCGGTTTGGCAATAAATTTTATTTGCCCGGGGAGCAAGGATTGCCAAGAAGGATTTTTAGGGCTTGCATTTTTCTTAATGAAAAGGTTAAAATCAACTTGATTAAGCGCTTTACCTATACGAAATATGTTGCTGGTTTAATCTCTCTATTTTGCGTCTTCTGTTTTACATTTTCTTGTTATGTATTTGTCAGAACTGAATTTTAAGATCCTTGGAGAACTCGGTACACATGTGTGCCTGTGTTTGGGGAGAACTCTGAAGGCAGGTTAGCTACCGCCATTTAGGTGTACAATGGTCCTATTTCATAACTTTATCAAAATTCACGTTTTTCTAACAACAGTAAAAATTAGAATTTTCCTCATGTAGCTCATGTAGTTTCACAACTGCCCATTATAAGGAATTACTTTATATATTTGTCACTTGTGCAAAGACTCTAAGATCCTCTATAAACTACAGCTCAAGTGATGGCCTTTCTATATGTGAAATTCATCTGAAGTTGCAAGAACATAATAACATTTGAAATCAATGAAATTACTAATATGCTCAAGTTAAGCAAATGCCTACCTTTGCAAATGTAAGCTAGACACTCAAGAAGGTGAATATGAAAGAGGAGTACATTTCTGTTCTGTCAAGCAATACTGTATTTAATTTTATATTCTTAAAGCTCACATGTTTAATTTCTGAAGTGTTTTCAAAGACCTTTGTTTTTATGAACTGCTTGGAATCAATAGTAATTTTCATGGTTATGGTTTTTCAATTTTTCTATTTAACTGTGTGAAAAGGAAAGCTGTAGTTGTTTAGGTCCCAGAGAGAAGATACATCCATAAAAAGGAAATGCATTTTCAGGGAAAATTTTAACTTTTTGCCACAGTAGTAATTTGTCTTTGGATAATTAAACAAGCATTACTTCAGAAAATAAGCTGAAAAGCATCTCCCACTGCCATGAACTTTTGCTTGCTATGCCAGCAGTTATAGTTACTTTTTCAAAGAAGCAAAATCTTGATTTCTCAGGATTTTGATGCAGAAACCAGGCCTTCCAAAACATCACTCACCATGTGTAGCTTGTTAAAAGTTTGAACTGTATGGTCCTATCCAAGCCTAGTCCAGTGTCTTTTTAATTTGGATGTAATTCTCTTTATAACTATGGGTCAAGTTCAGCACTGATATTTCCCTTGGATTAATGACTAAGTGAAGAATGAAGGTGAAGACTTTCCACATGCCAGGGACTACTGTTCATTGCTTAGGAAATGTAACTTTATTGCACTAACGCTCTTTAGTTGGATAAAACCATGTGGATGATGTTTAGTTGGGTAACTCATGTGGATGACCCAGCATAGAACTCTGAAGCATGTGAGGGATGAGGGATGGTTGCAATTACCATAAAATGCACCAGAAATCTGAATAGAACGTTGCACTCAAGATTTCCTTGTGATAAGAATCAAGGAAGTTTGCACAACAGAGAAAGGTTAGATGGGAGAAGATGCCAAAATGTGGCATGGGGATCTGTTTTTTTGCAGCTCTTAAGTGAAATAATCTTTATCTAGTAGCAAAAAATAATGTAGCCTTCAACCTGCCAAGGGGCAGAAGCACGGCACAACCCTCCTGAATGTGTGACAGATGCACAAACTGAGGGATACCACAAGAAATAGTGCAGAGGAAGCTTGAAATGCTGTTGGGTGCATTTCTTTAATATAAATAAAGTTTTCCAAAACCTCAATTTCATGATTCAGCATTTCTTTTGGCACTGAAATTATAGTAACAATTTAGAAGTAGGCTAAGCAAGTCTGAGGGAAAATGTCGGTAAGTGCAGACTGGAGAGGGAGAAGTCCCTGGAAGTAATAATAAAAAAACTTAATACCCCCTCCGCCCCCAATGATTGCAGTTTAATTCTTTTAATGAGGAATGTATTAAAGAACTTTACAAATGCATAATAACTATAATATCCTCAAAATACCTTCTGAGGCAGATACAATCATGCTTCTTTTCTGGATGAAAATACAATCCTTTGACTAAGGCCTGCTCCAAAAACAATGGCAGACCAAAGAATACACTCCTTAACCTAATTATGAGACAGTAGCAATGTATATAGAGGAAGCAACTAAACTGAGAATGATATGTGGGGTAGATACTCTGGCCAATTCTTTCTTGCTGTCTGATGTTTTAAAAGTCATAAGTTTTTGCTGCTTAACTTGAGATAATTGTGAAAATTGTGGGGGCTTAGCACTTTCAAAACTATGATGTCAGAATATTATCTATCTCATACCTTTTAGAATTAATTTTATTATTATTTTTTTTGATTAAAAATATTTTTACATAATATAAAAGTATTTTATATATAATTTTTATCTGTAAGTTGATCACGTGGGCTTAGTAAGTCAATGACTATTGGGTAGGGAGAAGACAGAACTATGGGTCTTGTGAATGCATACTGAACATCAACTTCAATTTTTCATGACTGTGCATGTCTATTCAGAGGACCCAACACTGTACTCCTTCAGGGTTAGGTTTTCCTAGAAGAGTCAGTGTCTGATACAGCAAGGTCAGCTGGAGGGGATGGGATAAGGATGTGGCAAAGCCTAAAATGCACAGGAGAGCTGTTGCATATGCCATGCCAAGGAGGTGTTGCTGCCGTGTTGCTCTGCTCTGAAGAATGGCTTTAGAAATTCACCCTTTCCTCAGCTGATCTACTGCCTGTGTATCCCAGAAGAGAGCTAGTGGCTGACCCAGCTTCCCTTCAGCCTACCTCAGGGCAAAGAACCATGGACTAAGCTGCAATGACAGAGTCCCCTGTCCCTCTTGCATCTTCAAGTTACTTACTCTGTACAAGATATCTTTCCCTTAAAATAACTTTAAAATCACAGAAGGGTCAGACCTGGATCCTAACATTGCAAAGCTCAGAGAATCTGATTATTTCTACATCAACCTCTTACTGTTACTTTTTTTTTATATGATTATCATGCCTTGAAAAGTCTCGATTTAAAGACATTATAATTTAAATATAAAAAAATAATATAAATATAAAAAAAAAACCAACAAAATAAACCTTTGATCAAAACTTGCATCTTAGGGACTCGATGGTTCCAGCCAATGCTCCAGCTTTGCTGCTCAGTACCCAGAAGTAATGTGAACTAAAGCTACAGGTCTGAGTGCTCCTACTCCGAATGCTATGAGTGGTTGGAGCTACAGCTATGTTTTGTTAGTTTTTTTTTAATAGGTAATGCCCCAAGACATGCATGCTCTATGTTTGCAATACCTTGTCTCCGTATCTATCAACACCCTCGCCAAGCCATAAATAAAAACCCACAACTGGTGAATTTCTCATGGTTTGTTAACTTTGGAAAAGATGCACAAATACCTATTAAAGGCAGAATGAATTACCGTGGAATTTCCATTCCACAGTAAATGTGCTATTTCATTTTGGCCAGGGAAGAGTTCTCCATTTCACCCTTTTTGCTCTGGCTTTAGTGTAATTTATTGAAATGGCAAAATGAAACACACTGATTTCATTGAAATGAAACGTTTATGTAATTTTGCATTAATCTTTGTGATGAAGTTGATACATTCCTATAAAGTTCTTTGATTTTGTTGTTCAGTCAGCATTTTCCAAAAGGAGCATTTCTAGAGGGTAATTTTTAACACTAAGAAGAAAGGCTTAAGTGAGTGTTCAAGATGGAGAAAAAGATAGTGGGGAAGACAGTCTGTATCCTGTTACTGACCTATTTATGTATGGTGAATTCTGTTACTGTGAAACTCCACTTAAGCCCAAGGTGCTGCAGCATGATCTGGGCAAGAAACTTTACATTACAGAGGTAGTCAACAACAGGATTTGATGGGCAAATGAAATTACCCATATGATCTAATTCTAGTCTGGGACAAGGTAAAGAGAGGAAAGGGTTTGTGGAGGTACTTTCTTGCAGGTGCTGAGAAGTACTGACGTATTCAACACCCCAGCCAAGAAGCAGGACTGACAGCTGGGCAGCATGGCAGGGGCTTTTCCAGGCTTTGGTTGTATAGCTGTCTCAAGACACATTAGATCTTGCTGTGTAAGGCCTGAGCACAGCTATACCACTTTGGTCCTGCTAACTTGCTCAGAGCCAGTTGAATCATCACAGCATGGGTCTGGCTGGTACTCGGTAGATGCAACATGAGGCATCACTGAATATGTAAGCAGGTTGTCTAATTTTTTTCAAAATATTACCACTTAAAATGACACCTGTAAAGATGTAAAAGAATGAGCCTGTAAAGATGCTGAGAAGTGAGCTGGAAAATGAAAAGTAAATACACTAAAGTGAAAACATATGGCAGGTGCAAGTTATATGCAAACTTTATAATGAATTCTGAAAATATACCTGAAGAATGAAAATTGCAAATGTTTCTAGCCCGGATGGCACATATTAAGGATCACTCTTATATGCTCGATGATGTTTGCCAGATCTAAAAGCACAGTTATACTGGTGAACTTTCATGAATCACTCAATACCCTGAGTGTAATAATGGGTTGGTATCATCAAGTGATTCTCTAAACTGTGCTTAACAGTTTCAAATGGGGGGATGGATGAACTGGCTGTAGTAACTGAAATACTGAATCTGAATCCATGCAAGCCATTCAAAGCAGACATGAGTTTCAGAGATCTGTGAATTATCAAATATCTCAGTTTTTTGCTCTTAAATGTCTTGCTTTCTACATCTCATCAGCTGATGGTTCTGTGTATGACTGGAAGCAAAAGTGCCCAAATTGCATTTCTGTGTTGTTTCTGGCACAAACCAGATCTGGAATTATTGCAAAACTTCCAGCCTTTTTTGCCAGAGTGAGAGATTGGGATAAGTTGGTATAATTATAGGAACACAACTTCCAACCCTTACCCTTTTGCCCAGAGCCTTGCCTGCCACAGGGCATCATGTGGCTAAAGCATTTAATGGCCTCAATTTTGTTATAACATTTCTTTCTGCTTTTTTCTTCAGAGCTTTGTCATCCGTGGTGGCTTTAGGAGCTAATATCATCTGCAACAAAATCCCAGGCCTGGCCCCTCGGCAGCGAGCAATCTGCCAGAGCCGCCCTGATGCCATCATTGTGATTGGGGAAGGGGCACAAATGGGAATCAATGAGTGCCAGTACCAGTTTCGGTATGGGAGGTGGAACTGCTCTGCACTTGGAGAGAAAACAGTCTTTGGACAAGAGCTTCGAGTAGGTAAGGGTGCCTCTAATATAGTGCTCAAGTGATGTGTATGGGCTGGTTTTCTTTTTAGCTTTCTCACTGCAGTCCTGGAAAAGTGTTTAACCTCCTGGTATTCACCAACTGCAGTTCAACAGTGATGCAACCAGAACAACTGTGGTCTATATGTTCTCACTCATTGAAAAGTAACCGGCAAGAGGCACAAAATCTTTAGTGATCTGTAGATGAAGTCATTAATATCTGTTCAACTTCATACCAGCAATGACCCAGATGCCTGCACAGGTATACAAGGACACAGTCATCACACCTCATGAAAAATATTTCCACTTACCATCCTGTTAGAGGCTGCCATGATAACTGGTACATATTATCACCAATAAAAAGGGAACTAAAATTCACTCTAAAAATCCCTCTGCAGACTTCCCAAAAGCTTAAGCAATGGGAAAGTCCAGTTAACTGACTGTGTACAAGACACTAGCCTTCCAGTACAAGGCAGTGATACATATCCATTTTAATGCTGCTAATATACTGTAAAGAAAATACTGCAAGTGATTTGAGGCAGGAAACCCAATCAAAAAAAATAATAAAGGACCCTGGCCTGACAAGCTGTTAACTGGCAGAAGTTAAATTGATTCCTTTCCATTTATCCTGCATATGATATGATTTCATAGGGGAGATGGTGCAAATTTTTCCAGTACTGAGATTGTTATTTTCCTCATCACCCAGCTCAGTATCCTTAACTTATTCCCGACCTTTCTTTTCTTTCCCAAGGGCTGCCCATTTACCCTTCCCCATACTGTCTGCTGCTCAGTGTCAGGATGACATTTTGTAGTGTGTGGCTCCCGCAAAGGTGCTCAGAGTGATACCATCCAGCTTCACAGTGGGGCTGTAGCCTGTTCTTGTGTCTGACCCTTAAGGTGACACCTTTTTGCTAAGCTCAATGGTTTGGGTGAGTCTTGTGCCACCAGCACAACTAAATGTGGTCAGACATAAGAATTCATTAAAACTGTGTGAAAAAAAGGCATAACATTTCATCCCATCTGTGCAAAGAGGAAATGACTTGCATGACACTTTGGTTGGTACTGGAGATCAAGGTTTTTTTTTCTTTCCAACACCCTTGTGAAGTGGACATCAAAAGATGAGGTACACTTAAGTCAATGATCAAACTAAATATTTTACAAAGAATGTGCAAGTCTGAGAATCTGGCTGAGGTCCTGGCTTTTTAAGGGCACAGTGGCCCAGCTGTAAAGTGTTATAATGAAATAAATCCATTAGCATCAGGAAAACTGACCTAAACCCATAGAAAATCTGTCATATTCTGTGAGTATTACTCACACCAAATCACAGAAGTGGGGAGGGTTAAAACTAATAACAAAAAGACTGAGTAAATCAAATCAATTACAAAAGTCTGAGCTTTCTGAACTTCAGAAAAAAGTTGGGTAGAATTTGGTTTTGATGCTGTAAAGCTGGTGGTGAGGTATTTGCTCATCAGTATCTCTTCCCAAATTTGTCCTAAGATATTTTAGATTCTGTTCAGATAACGCTTCTTGCTTAAATTTAAAGAGTGTGAGTGGAATGCATCAAACATTCTCAAGACATCACATACAGGAAACAACCTAACATTTGACTTTTACCTTCAACTTTAAATGAATCAATGAAACATTTAGCCAGTTGACTTGACTATTAGAAGCATAGGTCTGGTCCTCCTTGGTTGGTCTTAAGCTTTCTTTTCTTAAGTTGATGTTCAAATTGATGATGTTGCCAGAAAATATATAGCTGCTAAACAGGCTAGCATTGTACTTTTTCATGCTATGTTGTCTTGGTCTGCAAAGGTTGCAGCCATGCTCTGACCCTTGGACAAATAAATCCTCCTAACTTCAGTGACATCACTTATGTCCTTGAAGTGGCACACTCTGGAGGGTTGTATCAGAGTTGGTGTCATCATTAAGCTTTCTGATGAAAAGGCTTTCATTACTCCTACTCTCCTCTTGAAGCTGAAAATCTTGTGGCACCTCATCAGCTCTGTCCTTATGAGCAATAGTCCTCTTCCCCAGAGACTCCTTTCATTCTCAGAAACCTTGAAAGTGAGTGCAGTCCAAATGCCTAAAGAGGGCTACAAGTCATGCCTCTGCTATAATTCTTAGCATTTCTATACAAAATAAGAGCTACAGGAAACAAAAATTGTTTGACATCAGGAAGGACTGGCTATTGGATTGGTCAGAGTATACACAGTTTGAAAAAAAACAGTGTTTTCTTGAGACACTTTTGAGACCATATTTGCCAAAATGTTCACCATATTCTTGACCTTTTCACCGAACCTGGGTGGTTTCTTGCAACTCTGAAATGACTGATGTGGAATTTGGTGGGTTCTTTTATGGCTTAACCCAAACACAGATGAAACTTGGCAGTTGCAGCTGAGCTCTGCTTTGACATTTGTTGGGTGTGAAACCACACATACTGTAGCGGATGGAGGAGGTTTACATGACCCCTGCCAGCTGAGCCAGATGAGTTCCATGCAGGTCTATAAAGGATACCATAATCCACATGTCTTTATTTGTTTTATTAGTGGAGTAGCACCCAGAGATGATGTGGTCAGTATCTAGGAAAAGGACAGGGTTTAGGAAGTGGTGTTATTACACTGGGGGTGGGAAGGGAATAAAAAAGGACAGAGCTAAAAAAAAACCCCAAAACCCACTTAAAGGTACCAGATACTTGTAAGCATATATATTCACTTGTGTAACAAAACACATCTGTGTCTGACACATACAGACACACTAAACCAGACATTTGTTTCTGCCTGAACAAACTGAAGAAAAGATTAAGACTAAAAAAGACAGGAGTGTTTTTCACTTCTCCCCAAAGGAAAACTCGTTTAGATTATTCTCAGAACTGCTTATGGATATGAATAATCATAGAATCATATAATTATTTAGGTTAGAAGGAAACGTCTTTATCTGTATGGGAAGGAGGACCTACTCTTTAGCCATTAGGCCAAGGCTCTACCACTGGCACTAGTTGAAGGAGGTGATCCTGCCCCTCTGCTCTTGTGAGACCTCACTTGGAATATTGTCTGCAGTTCTGGTGTCCTCAGCATAAAAAGGACATGGAATTGTTGGAAGAAGTCCAGAGAAGGGCCATGAGGATGGTCAGGGGCCTGGAGCACCTCCCTTATGAAGATAGGCTGAGAAAGTTGGGCCTGTTCAGGCTGGAGAAGAGAAAGCTGAGTGTAGACCTCATAGCAGCCTTCCAGTATGTGAAGGGATGCTGAGGAGGGACTCTTCATTAGGGACTGTAGTGATAGGACAAGGAGTAACTGGTAAAGGGGAAGTTTAGATTGGATAAAAGAAAGAAGTTCTTCATTGTTAAGGTGGTGAGGCACTGGAATGGGTTGCCCAGGGAAATTGTGAATGCTCCATCCCTGGCAGTGTTCAAGGCCCGGTTGGAGATAGCCTTGGTTGACATGGTTTAGTGAGAGGTGTCCCTGCCCATGGGACTTAAATTCCTTTCCAATCCAAACTATTCTATGATTCTATGACAAGTGCAGCTTTGCATCTATTCTATTTGTAACTCCATGCAATACTTCTCCCTCAAAATTCAAAGCAAACCTCCAGACTCAGCCAACAGGAGGCTTCTCCAACAGCTGTGTGTCTATTGCCAGCACCATTTCCTGGTTGTCATTATGCTCCAACTATGCATGTCTTCCAGCCACACCAAGCAACAGCCAGAAGGCATAACATAAGAGCAAATGTCAATCCTTGTGACTTCTGGGGATCCTACTGTGCCAGGGGAATCCCTAGTGAGTTACCTAAGCTGGATTAGTGATAAACTATTTTTATAAAGAGGTGCTTCAGTGAATGAGGGTTGTATTGCCTATATAATACCTGGGAGTCTGTACTGAAAACAGTTGAAATAAATAGTTTGGAGGACGGAACAACAACTGTAGAAGTTATGGTAGGCATGGGGCATTCATTTTGGTATGAAAGACTTATAGCAGCCAAGATAAAAAGTGACAGATGCAAATTGGTAGCATGAACAAAAGATGCAGCATGGGATGAATTAGCCAAGCATTGTGTATAGCTTTTTTTTTGGTATATTTATAGCTGGGAACTTTTCTATAGTCTTGCCATCCCCAAAGAGAAGTCACTACTACACTCATTTGACTCATCTTGTTCCTGTACATACTTGTATTTGTCACCTTCCTGCACTCAGTCTTCATGCCAGCTTCTCACGTTAAGTAATCTTTTGCACTCTCCAACAGTTCCTCTTGCTGTAAGCCTCTTTAAAGAAATACTTCTGTAAAGATTACCTCTTGGGTTCAAAAATTAATTGGTTAATGATATATTAGTTGTTATTATTGATAAGCACAGTTGAAAGAAAATTGTCCTAACTTTTTGAAGGCAAGTACTCAGATCTTGAAAATAAAGCGCGTGGTTGTATCAGGTCATTGATGCAAAAGAGCACTAGAAACTGCTCTCTATTCCCACAAATGATGGTTGAAGTAATCTATCATGTAAATAGCTCTAAAAGTTAGAGATAATAACAGCTGAGAGCAAATAACCCCACACAAAAAAGTAAGCACTGCAGCTTCTGAGATATGGAGTCAGAATCATTTATGGAACTAAAATCTACTGTTGTTCCTTGACAGTGGATTACGCTGGCTAATTATTTGCGCATCGACAGTTTCTGTTGAAAGTCTCCAAATTGATGTGCTTATAAACAGAGTGTTCTTACCAGGGCTAAATCCCGGGAAAAAATGAGGTGTTCTGAGAAACACAGCTGTCGAGATATAAAAAGTAATTTGTAGATATCTCCTTTTCAGACAGATGATATGGAAAATGACCATGCCACTGATTTGGCAAATCGTTGAACTGGACACCTGACAGGGAAGAATCAACAGATAGACAAAACCCAAGTGTTCTGATGTTTGGTGTTTTTTTTTTTTTTTAATCTCTGACATTTTATATTGATCTGTATTTTTCTGGCACTTTGAAAGGCTGCATTTGAAGTGATGCTATCAGCCTGCTTGCTGTGTGGAGTCTAGAACAATGTCTTAAGCAGCTTCCAGTCACCGATTTTGATCCACTTTCCTGGCAGAAAGGATGAGGGATGGGAGAGAAAAACAGAGTTTTAAAGGCTGACAAAATCTATTCATGGATTTTATTAACTGACAGGTGAAGAAGACTGTGAGTAATTTTGAGGAATACAATCAGAAAATAAAGTTGAATGTCATGGTCATAGACAAGCATGTGTTTATGCACATGCACACATAAACTGCTAAGAAGACAGCATAAATTTGAACAGAAGACTAAGAAAGGAAGGGTAACATCTTCTCAAAGAAAGATATTCATAAAAAAAGTGATTCCATCTATATTTGCATGGGAAACAGGTAACTAGTCCACATTGGATCCCAGTGTTTTAGCCGCAGGCCTGAAAGAACAAGGGAATTGGGCATGAAAGATATGTAAGTGATGGTGTTGTGGAGGAATGGTTAGCATCTGTCGCGGTTTCAGGCGTAAATCAATCTGCCTGCCCACTCACTCCTCCCAACCTTCTTTTCCCCCCCCACTTTACGGGGGGGGAGAAGAGGAACCGAAAGAATGCAACTCCTATGGGTTGAGATAAGGACCGTTCAGTAATCAAGGTATAACACAAATCACTGC
>JASSUY010039474.1:7754-18851 GCA_032466535.1 Forpus xanthops | reverse complement strand
TATAAACACTGGTGTTATCAGCACTGTTCCCAAGCCGAAAATCCACAACACAGTGCTCACCAGCTACTGCTTAAAGAAAAATGACTGCTGCTGCTGAACCCATGACACACATCAAATGGAGCAAGTGGAAGACAAGGTCTAGTGCAAGGCACATTTCTCTCCAGCACAGGCCAACAGAGAACAGATGGGAAGATTTTCTTTGGCCCCAGATTAATTAAGCAGTTTCTCCAATGCAATCTGCCAAGAGTGCACGAAAGCAACATCTATAAACAAGCACAGTCAGGCTTTTCCTTTAAGAATAAAAACCTTCTAAAGTAAATGTGTTGCACTTATAGGTAATTAGGGGTTAAATAACCTTACACTGTCCAGGGCTTCATTAAGGACTCGTGTAGCTATGGATAACAGGGATTGGCAGAACTGTATCCAGACCTGAGATTGATTGCTCTGAAAAATAGGTAGCAATTAACAAAACAACAGAGTCCAAGCAAGTGAACAGATGAAGTTTGCAGTTCTGTGGTGTGAAGGGAAGCTTGGAAGTGTAACCCACCTGTAACACATCACTGGGTACTGCTGGGAACCCATCCCTCCATAGGCACACAACCAGACAGTTCTCCATGAGTCAGCCCAAAGGCACTGCACAGCTGGAGCACCCTAGGTTTTGACCATCCATTCAAGACTCTGTAGACATAAGTGTAAAAGTTATTATGGAAGTCACCATCTATCAACCTTCCACAGATATTTTCTCATTCATTTGGGCAAGCTTATGCTTAGCAATCACTGCAACCAACACAAATTCTGCTTCCTCTACAACACCCACATATTCTATATATCTAATACATCTAGTTCGTTCTAGATAAATTTTCTGCTTTTCTATGAAATTAGGATAAACCCACCACCCTCCATAGGTTATCTTAAACTGATATTAGACAGAAAGGTCTACTTTACCCCTCTTCTCCCTGCTCTGTGAGCACAGCAACAGGGAAAAACAGCACAAAAAGCCTTTGATTTTCCTTGTGCTCTTATTTATTTATGCTTCAACCAAAGTTTTCCGTGTTTAAATCTCAATTTGCTTACTCCTTCTGCAATTGGGGTCACCACAGCAGGAGTGAAGGCAGCGCTTATCTGGTTACACACAACAGACACCAGCCCAGCAGAAATACAAGAAAGTGCTCACCACATAACTAATTGTTAGTGCAGAATTGTACTGACCTAAATGGAATTTCACCTTGGGAGTTTGGGCTGAATTGAGTCTAAACAGAGGAGAAATTCCCCAGGGAAATGACAAACCCTGTGGCTGGCATAGCCAGAGCCCAGCAGCACTTCATCAGGCCTTCAGAGCCCACCATTAGCTCCGCAGAGCACTGTTATTAGGGAGAGGAGAACAGCTGTAAGTGTCTCTTAATGCCAGTGGGGAGCTGCAGAGTGTTAAACTACAGCATGTATAATATAAAAGGAAAAGGGATATAGCTGCACTGAATCAGTTTAGGCCACTGAGGTCTGTTTGTTTCAATTATCACTGGTACACTCAAGTCCCCTGAAAGCCCCTATTAGCTCCCAATGTGTTCTTTTACACATAGGCACCTTTTCAAACAGGTTTCACTCTAATGAAGCTTTCTTCTTTTATAGCACACATTGGAGCAGATATCAGAAAAAGAGTCTGAGCCCTTAAAAATAAACAGGTCAAATGTGTCCCTGGTGTAATGCAATGGGATGTATTGGAACTTAGTTCAGATCAAAGCTGCTGGGCAAGTGAAATGGTGGAAAAAAGGGGAAAAGAACAAAGACTGAAACCAAATAAAGGCCTGCCTTCTCTCTCCTCCTGGTTTCCATTCAACAGGTCAGTACATGACGTTTCCACTCGGCAATGAGGTTTTCATGGATAAGCATCACATCTATCATATGCTCCCTGCTAATGCTATTTAACAAGCCTTGCTAGGGAAAACACTGAATTCATACCTGGTGCCTCCATTCATGCCTACACTTAAGTAGTTGGGTGGGGTGGGAAAAGTGCCTCCAAAGAGGACCATGGCTTCCTATGTCTTTTGCCTGGCTTCTGCTACCACAAAGGGAGAAGTTTGAACTTGTATAGAATGCCCAGGACTGCACCTCAATTAAATTCAAAAGCCATCAAATACAGGCAAGAAGGCAGAGCTCACATGCCCCAGTCCCCCTGTGCCTTGACAGTGCTCTGGCAGCAGCATTGCTCTTTGCCCTGGAGGACAGACCTGTGAGCATAGTCTGTAAGGCAGCAGAAAGGGGATGGTGCTGCAGGACTGGTTCAATGTGAGCACATCAGCAGTGCAGGCTCCCAGCAAGGCTAGCAGACAAGGAAGGAATCTTTCAGCTCTCACTGAAATTGGATGGGATTTTTCTTCACCTGCAAGCCCACAGCCAGCTCTGCTCTGTTGGGCTGCTAGGAAATGCTGCCTTATTTCAAGACTGAATTTCCCCACACCCATTCCCAGCCTTCTTGCTAGGCTCTATTTTGCAAGGTCAAAAAGCCCTTGACTCTCCTGACTCCTCTCCCTGCACAGGTTCTTAAAATGAATGACAAAATCTCCTCTCCATGTTTTAATAAGATAATTAATAGAATTTTCTGTGCTTCAGGTCATGTAAATCATTTTCCATCCCCTGAATCATTTTCATAGCCTTCCTTTGAGGTCTGTGTAAGATCTTCCTGTCACTCCTGAAGAGGCAAGGCCAGAGGTGGATGCAGTCTGCCAGCAGCCATAGCTACAGTACTGAAGATGGCAGTGAGGATGCTCTCCTAATTTCACTTGATTCTTTCCAGAGTTGCCCTTCTGCTGCAGAGAGAGAGCTCACTTTGTGACTGTTGCCCACCATGACCTCCAAGTCCATGCTGCCAGAGCCACCATGTTCCAGGACAGAATCTCCCACCCTGTGGGTCCACCAGCAATTTTCCTTGCCAGCTGCATCAGCTGAAACGTGGCTGTATTTAACTACAAGTGCTGGGACTGTCAGTGTTGACAGGAGCAATGCGAGCATCACCACCTTCACAGCAACCCTACTGCTGCCATCAGGGGTCTCCCTGCTCTGCATCACAGAATCCCAGCCTGGTTTATGTTAGAAGGGACCCTAAAGCTCACCCAGCTCCAACCCCTGCCACTGGCAGGGATATTTTCTGTTAGAGCAGATTGCTCCAAGCCCCTGGGTCCTGGCCTTGAACACTGCCAGGGATGAGACAGCCACAGCTTCTCTGGGCACCCTGTGCCAGCACCTCAGCACCCTCACAGGGAAGAGCTTCTGCCTAAGAGCTCATCTCAGTCTCCCCTCTGGCAGCTTAAAGCCATTCCCCTTGTCCTGTCCCTACAGCCCTTGTCCAAAGCCCCTCACCAGCTTTCCTGTAGCCCCTTTAGGCACTGGAGCTGCTCTAAGTTCTCCCCTTCAGGAGCCTTCTCTTCTCCATACAGTCCCAGCCCAGCTCTCTCAGCCTGGCTCCAGAGCAGAGCTGCTCCAGCCCTCGCAGCATCTCCGTGGCCTACTCTGGCCTTGCTCCAACAGATCCATGTCCTTTTTGTGCTGTTGCCCCAGACCTGGATCAGGACTGCAGGGGGGGTCTCCCCAGAGTGCAGCAGTGGGGAAGCATCACACATGCGGATGCTGAACCGACCACAGTTTGCAGCGTGGATTATTTAGGCAAACCATAATTGATTGTAGGTTTCTTTATCCTGGATTCTGGCACTGCAGCTGCTAACTGCACAAACAGCTGAGAGCTCCACAGGAACAGGCAGCCTGGAGCTGCAGCAGGTACCTTCACACCAAGCCTTCCCTACTGCTCATCCAGCACCAAGGGCACAAGGGGACATGTTTTTTCTGACACTGAATGAAGACTGAGAAGGAGCTCTGTGTTATGAGTGGATGTGCAGGGAAAGCTGCAAGTAGGGAGCTTATGGCTATTTCTGACCTCTCATTTCTTACTCTAAGAAGGGGAGCCTTTCATGAATGGTGCCTTCAGTGCCCTAAGGGCTGGAGGAAGGGGAAGATGCACCATAAACAAATACAGACACAACCAAGCTTACAGCAACTTTGAAGGGATTTTTAACAAACATCTCCTTTTGCAGAGATTTTTTCTGAAGGGAAAATAAGAGCAATCTTGTCCTTACAAGGAGACAGAATCCACAAAACAGGCTATTTTTTACAGTAGCTGATGCCCCTGCCAGCACACAGGAAAGCAGACAGTGATTAGAAGAGTCTAAAATCTATTGCTGCGACTGAAAAAGGACATGGAGTAAGGACAGCTATTTTTAAGGTAAGCAGCAGGGTTGCCTGCTGCTTCCACAACACCACAGTTACAACTTCCCTTGGATCACACAGTTGATTTTGTCTTCTTTTCAAACCCATAACCAGATTTATAACCTGTGCCCTGTGAATCACTGCAGTGGCACCCAAGTTAGTGAAGGCGGTTGTCTAAGACAGATTCATTAAGTTCCTGAGACTTGCACCTGAGTGCAAATTGCATTTGCAGATCTTAATGATGAGGAAGCCCTAGATTAGATCAGCAGAAAAGTCCAGGTGATTCTGGATTTAGGAGGTATCTAGAGGAGGGGCAAGTATATATGTGTGCACTGCATGCATGCCAGGCTTTCCATAGATGGCAAAGCAAAGGGGTGCTGTTCAGTGCCCCAGATCCTGGGCTAAAGCACTGTTTGTTAAAGTGACATGCTGGAAGGTTGGGAACATGTCAACAGTTCCATAGACAGATACTGAGTAATCCCTTAAACCCCTGAAAAGCAAATAGGTGAAGGCTGGAACAGGGCTGAAGTGAAGGCAGCTTCCTTTATCCTTCAGTAAAAACAGAAGATCTCTCACTAGCCCAGTTTTAAAGTGGAGGGGAGGTAAGAGAAGATATATCCACTGGTGTTAAGTGGAATAAAGAATTATATACAAACAGGGCAGGCCTGTAGCAGCTGCAGTCAAGAAAACAAATCAACCATTTATTACTTCTCCTTCAGTGTTTTTAAACATTTATAGGGTGCCATCAATAACCGAGTTAACTACTAATAGCTGATAGTGTATTTACAAAGCCTTCTTCAACCTGCAAGCATCAGAACTGCTGTGAAAGGGACTTTTTATCAATGACAATAATTATATGGCCCTTTAACAGCTTTCTGCATACCTTATTGGCAGAATCCTGTTCGGCAAGTCACAGTGGGCTTTGCATGATATTATTAATGAGTGAAGTCAAACAGCATTGAGCAAATGGGAACAAACCAGGGTAACTCTTTGTCTTCTCTCTGGAGAAAGAAACCAGGCACCATTTTGCCAGGCAGATACTTCACCAGCACCCACAGCAGAGCAAATGAAGAGGCTTGGTGGTCCCTGCCATTTACCAAGGTAGAAACGAGTCCTGAGTGAGCTCATTCCTGCTCATAGCACCTTGCATAACCAAGAACACCTAAACCCCCCAAACAAACTCATACTTGTGCAGTGACCTGGTGTCAGAACTGAAGAATCTGTCTCCAGACTGATTTAATCATATCAGAAAGATGAATGCCAGGATTCATTACTGTGACAACATGATTACTGGTCATCACATTATCCATCAGCTTTCAGCTAGGCTGAGATAAACTTATGTGACATTGACCTGCACTGGGGATACAGAGCTGCCTCATGGTTTCAGGATGTTCCTGTCTACTCCATACAAGGCTGAACAGCTGAAGGCTGCACCATGCACATCCCTTTTTTGCTCATCTGGCTGCTGTGTTTTACCTATTCCCTTCCTATCAGTTCACTGGCATGTATGGATACAGCCTTTTCACCCAGGCAGATGGAAACAGGGCATCAGAAAGCACAGGCACCACATGAAAAAGAGTTTCTGATCCCTCTCCAGATGCTCATTTTTATGTGAAATCCCACTGACTTCCTGAGGATGAAATCCAAAGAAGTTTATTTTTACCGACTCACAACTCATTCAGGCTAACTCCATTTGGGTTTGACAGGCCCCCTTCAGCAAAATAAGAACTCACAGAATAGGAAAGGAAGGAAAATGTGCTGATGGTATTTCTGAAGCATTTTCCATTTTGGTGACATTTAATAGATCTTAGCTTTGTGCTCAGCTCCGGTAAGAAGGGCAGTGAGCAGAGCCAGCTCCTCCTCTGGCAGATGATTTCACTGTGGGGAGCAGGTTTTAAGTACTCCCTGAGATGTGGGCAAGTGTTGGGTCCTGCTCCCGTTGCAGGAGAGCTACGTCCCACCAGTGATTTCTGTAACTACTGCACAGAACAGGAATTACTCTCCTACAGAACCTGCTCAATGAGGCTGTAAATGCAGATACGTGTCCTACAGAGAGCACATCCTTAAGTTTATAACTTCTGCCAGAGATATGACATATCTTTCACAAAGACATTTAGCCTCCAGCTAAGGACTCCAAATGATGGAGAACTCATGTTGCTGCTGGGTAATTTATTTCAGTGCTTAATTACTCTCACTAAAATGCGTGCCCCATATTTCTAGTCTGCATTTGTCTAGCAACTGCTCTAGAGCAAGTTCTTAAATGAGCTCAAATGCATGCTGGTCCAGGACTTTGGGAGTTCATTAATGCTATTTGGACAGCCAGAGAGTGGAGTCATGCTCAATAAAGCTGATATTTATGTACCACTATCAATTCAAACAGGTGAAACACACTGAATGCCTTTGCAAAACAACAGGCTTGTGCATTTTTAGACATCTTAGCGGAATTTCAATAAAGTCATAAGGTATAATCTACTTAATTTCCACCAAAACCTACTCTCTATAATGTAAAGGTAGAACAGTTTTATTCCTCATCATTTAGAGGAAAATATTCCTCCATAATCCTTTGCAAGCCTGAGCTGAAAAACATTTATCCTACCATTTAATTTTTTTTCCTCCACGACTTGTAAATGCTGCTGCTTTTCCCTAGAGGCGGGTACCAGGTTTGCATTCCTGACACTGATTGATTCAAGGGAGAGAAGTATGTAACATTTGATACGACAAGATAAGCACATGCAATCCTTGGACAGATATACCAGTGAGAGAGGTAATATTTTGAGCCTTGAATCTATTCAGATGTTATCTGGGTTCAGATTCTATAAGAAATCATTGCAAATATGCTAAGAGAAATAACGCACTAAGAGAAAAAGTCTTCCCAGATACTGCATAAACTGAACGGCTCCAGCCAGTTCATGCAATTCTTCTCAAGATTTATACCTTGACTAAGGTGAACGGACAGGACTTTTGCTCAGCTTACGAATCAGTCAGACCAACAAATCTGCACTACTCAAACAATGTGAAGACATGCAAACTGTTTTGCCATCACTGCAAAGACAAATCTCTTCTTCCTCCCCTACCAACACGCAGACATCAGAAGAAAACAAGATTCAAGGGGACTTCACACTTGTTGAGAGCATAATTCACAAATCACTCCTGCTAGTTGCCAAACAGCACTGAGGCAACCACAAAGAAGGACCATTGATTGCTTTTGCTTATGCCATGAAGAATGACGGAGGTATCAGCGTTCTCGCCCTGCTCAGCTTCAAACTCGAGTCAGTTTTTGAAGCAGGATTTTTAGCCTTCTTGATTTGAGTCATTTCAAATACTTCAGTTTAAATGGAATCAGCTCAGTTCATTCCATTCCATTGTTTTGGTTTGCTTTTTCAAGCATAGTATTATTATGATTAAAGACAAATGAGTAAACCCAAGTTATTTTATGCTGGGAAAAAAGGGATAACCAAATCCTAGAAATTTACACTTAAAGAAAAATAAATATAAATCAATACAATTTTTTCTGTGAATGATTTAATCCACTTTTCCTGAACTGAGACATTCCAAGTTAAAAGAAATTTTGTTCAAAAAATTCTCAACAACCCTCAGCAAATAGATCTGCTCGTGTTCACAAATCCTTTTTGTCTCCCTTCGCAAGTACCTGTTGTGCTTCAATAAGAACCTCTTCTCTTACCCAAAAAATTCAATACAGCCATTACCAAACGTGGGGAAAGTGCAACATGCCAATGACTTCAACAAGCATTTCTCTTCTATTTTATTGATAGTTACCTGGCAAGCCTTCAAGGAGCTGACCCTGAAGCAAAAGAGATGCATGGAGCCTTGTAACACCTACATCTTCATTTCAAATGTATTGCTTTTAGAAGTAGTGTAGGTGTCTAATGGAACTTGGGAAAGCCACATTTTCCTTCAACTACACCCTCAAAGTATATCAAATGTCAAATAAAGAGGAACTAATTCTATTTTGCTTGCTTTCAATAAGAAGGAGGATTGTCTCTCCTCCCCTTCTCACCCCAGGCAACAGCCTTGGCAGCAAAGAATATCTTTTCATAAAGCACAATGCAGAAGCAGCTCTCATTCACTCCAGGAAATCCTGTTTAATCCCTGGATTTGTACCGTTTGATGACTAGACTGAGAAATCTGGCTCCATCTAATCCTTCAGCTTCTGAACTAAAATGGCTTATTTAAATATTTAGCTGCACTTTGTCAATACCAGCGGGACAGGGGTGATGGATTACAGCAGTTATGGTGGGTGGATCTCCATTAACATGTCGTTTCTTCCAGGTATGGAGTCTGCTTCTTGTATGGTTTATATAATGATCAGGACTGAGAAGAAATTTGAGGAACCCCTCAGCAGCTTGCACTCATTTGAGGCTGGATATGAATTAGCAGTGCACAAGTAGCCAGTGAGTTGGGATGATCAGAATGGTGGATTAGGCACAAACTCAGCAAACAAGTTTTCTCCGTACTTCATGACATGCTAATTTGCAGTAACAAAAGCACACCAAAAGATAATAGAGGTTCAGCCACAGAAGCTAAAGCAGTTCTTAGTGCTCTTTAATGTAAAGAATGACATTCTTAGTACATCATGTGATGAAAGAAGTCAACACTTCTCACCAAACATCAGCCATGTGTTTCTCTCGTGAACTATTTCTTACAGATAACTAGAGAGACAGAGACAGAGAAACTGAAGGCAGAGATATGTACACACCTGTATCCATACAGATGCTTTCAGCACTCTGGGCTCAGCACCAGCAGTGATATCCTGGCTCCACAGACAAACTTGCAGCTTGAGTTCATGGATGCACTGCCCAGGATGTGTTCATATGCACCCCACTCCCCTTGCTTTCCAGGCCATGCTGAAAGAGCCCTTACAGTCCAGAGCAGAGATGGAGATTCAGCCCATGGCTGTATGGCAGACAGAGAGTTGGGCATGTACACTCACAATGACAAGCCCAAACACTCCTGGGTCTGCTGGGTGCCAGAATAAACCAGTCAAGAGTAAATCTGAAGCCATCCACTGTTTTTCATTATAGAATCATAGAATAGTTAGGGTTGGAAAGGACCTTAAGATCATCTAGTTCCAATCCCCTGCCATGGGCAGGGACACCTCACACTAAACCATGTCACCCAATGCTCTGTCCAACCTTGGCATGATCATCATTTCTAACAGGGTGCATCCAGTCTTACTTCACTGACAAATACAAAGAGGCTGTATATCAATGACAACAGACTTATCACAGAAACTTGACTTTGAACTCCAGTACTTTTCCCTAGGACCCAAATCTTTTCTCTTTCTGTCTAGGGCCAGAGATTCTGTTCCTGCTATCATTCTCTATATGCTATTCATAAGATTTTTGCATGCAGGGTGAATTCATTTGGCTGCTACATTTAATACTCACGTTTTCATGTCATATGTACCTGTATGCACATAGGCTTCATGTGAACTATTTCCCTCTTGGTCAGAGCAACGCACAAGAAACAAATATTTGTTGCGAGTAGATTACTGTATGTTAATATTATTGTGCAGTATGAAAGGTAAAGTGTGATAATCTGGTGAACCCCAGTTACTTCCTGTGTTTCATGTCCACATGGATGCCCAAAGGACAGATAAAGACAACAGAGATCTTTGCATGTCATTTCACCATCAAGTAACAGTCATCCTTTCAAAAACACAATTTAATAATATAGTTTATAGTGCACATTGAAGTACTAAGAGCAGTCCTGACCACCAGCAGGGTAGGAACAAGTTTTCTCCACCCTTAGTGCAGCTAGGATTTGGAGCTGCAAGAGGCAGCTCAGTGCTCCCTCTGTATTTTAGAAGGGGGAAAGAAAAAAAAACCCTTTTCTTCCCCTTAAGAAAAAAGTCTATTCAAAACCTGCCAGAAAAACAAGCTGCACAAACACATTTTCCTATCTATTTCTCCTGCTATAAGGCATTATTTACACTGGAAAGATCCCTGCACAGAAGGTGTGATGGGGAGGTTTAATCAGTCAGTCTGCAGACCTGACCTGCATTCTCCACTTCAGCTTCCATGGCAAAGAAATACACAAAGGACACCTTAAAAAAATAATTAAAGGCAGACCACACAAAGGATCTACACAGCACTGTCATCTATTAATGGAAATGATGGATGCTCCGTATTAACCTTGCTGCAGTCACAGCCCTATATACAGGGAGAGAGGCAGCTGTTGAGTGATTCAGGGAGGTTACCTCTTGCAAATTGTATTAATAATTCACTTGTCTGTGTGAGCAAATACTCCTTCCCAGGCTGAAGGTCTGGACTAATTTAATGTTTCAAGGCTCAAATAGACACATGGCTGCTTCAGACAAAGCTGAAGCAGGAAACCGGGAGGTTAACAACTACACTTCCCTGAGCACTAGAGCACATGGTGCTGCCCAGTCTCTCTTGTGAGGTGGTAGAAACCAAAGCTGTCCATAGCCTTAGGGATTACTAGTACTCATCAAATGTCAGGATTCTCAGCCTTGACAACATAAGACCTGGCAGCTGGCATTGATATGTGGAGATTTTGCTTACCTTTTTTACCACAGTCTAGAGTTGAGGAAGGTAAATTAATCATTTACTATGGACAGATTGATTAGTTCCACCTTTCACCATCTATAAACTGCCTACAAACTTGTCACTGAATTCACAGAATCCCAGACTGGTTGTGCTGGACGGGACCTTAGAGCTCACCCAGCTCCAACCCCTGCCACAGGCAGGGACACCTTCCACTAGAGCAGATTGCTCCAAGCCCTTGTGTCCAACCTGGCCTTCAACACTGCCAGCAATGGGGCAGCCACAGCTTCTCTGGGCACCCTGTGCCAGCGCCTCA